>JAAAKG020044447.1:0-18766 GCA_010014905.2 Druon quercuslanigerum
CAAAATACATAAGAATAGAGGGTTTTCAGCTTTGGCGGTCTTAGTGCATACGGGATCATACCCAGCCCCCGGACTAATTATAATACATTGATATCGGAAATTTGGTACCTTTCTGAAAAAGTAGAGAAAAATGTTTTTTTTTGTACTTAAAAACAGAAAGAAAAAATTATTATGAATTATTGTTTAAAATAAGAACTGCATAATGTACTGAGTTGTTTGTGAATTAAAAAAAAAAATTGGAACAGCAAAACATAATAAATAGAGTCTCAACTTTAAATATTAAATTTGAAAAAAGACGTGTATTGGCAACTTTTTTGCTTGGTCTTCACAGAAAGTATTATAGTTTTGTGAAATTTTACTGGGCTTCTCCCCCAATTGTCTGTACAGTGATTCGTATCACTCAAAAAGACAAAAAATTGCTCCTTATCTCTTTTTTGATAAAAAAAGCAAAAGGAAAAAAATGTTACTTCTTTCAATCAAAAAAGATATAAAGATTTGTGACAAGCTCTTGTTGTAAAAACACATTTAAAATAAACAATTAAGCACTTTAGAAAAACAGTACAAGCTGAAATAACATTTTATTAAACCAGTTTAGATTCAAGTTTTCATCAAAGCGCTATTCGAAAAATCGCAGAATTTAAAAAAAAATTAGACTCAGTTGATGTAACCTAATTTTCTTGCTTGAAGAGATTTATGAAATACAAATAAGAATTCGTCAGAGGAACAAGCTTAGCACCGAAAGTCTATAATGCAGAGTTAATACGATAGGATTAAGATACTTTAATGAAAAACAGAATATTTTTAAGATGTAATATTGACTAAATTCCTCATTAACGCATTATTCAGTTTTATCCCTATTTGGTAAAAATGAGGATCACATGTACTCTCGCCTTTACATCAATTATTCTCTTTAATTCTATTGGTGAATATAATACTACAGCACATTTTTAATGAAAAGGTTTTTAATTTTGACAACCAGAAAATTGAATTTTTTCATTGTCAAAAGTTTCAAAAATCTACCCTCTCTTTAAAAAATCTCCTTTATCTTTTTAATTTAATTGTATTTTCAACAAGCTTTTCTTGTATCCAATCAGCAACTTTTTAGCCAGATAAGGAATTCTCAACTTTTAAAAAAATTAAAAATTCAGATTTTTAAACCTTGTCAAGCTTTCTAGAGACTGATATACCTCGATATTATATATATATATATATATATATATTTTTTTAAAGTCTTGTTTTAAAAAATAGGTTCGTTTCGTTATTTATTAATGACATTAGTTTGAAAGATGATTCTTAAAAATGTTATAATTTACAAATCTACATTTTAAAACGGATGCAAGATTTAATTTTAACTATTGAAAAAAACACTTCGTTTTCAAATATTGTAAAATTAAATTTTTTGCAATATAAACTTTAAAACATTTATCCGTTAATTTTTTATTATTTTAAATACGTTAAAAATGACATGCTATTAAATTGGAAACTTTTAAAATCAATAAATTAAAAATCGAAATGTTGAAAATTAAATAATTCAAAACTTTGCTTAGTAACTTAAGAATTTTCAGATCGCGAATTTGACACGATTAGTTTAAAATAATTTATTTTTAGATAGTTGATCATAGTTTTTAGATAAAACCATAAATCTAAAGTTGGTGAAAAACGCATCTTTATTTGACGAATGCCATAAATGCACGTGTTATATTTTTTGCGAGCAGAAAGTTTTCTAATTACAAGAAATGCCAATAGATTCAATACAAAATAAACTAAACTAAACTTGAACCCACTGCGCCTTCAAGGCCCATTTTTATTTTGATGGTCTCTTATTAATTGTTGAAAGGAACCCAAAATAGGCGGATAAAAATTATTCAGCATTAGTCCACAATCCACAAACAATCGAAATATTTTTATTTAAAAATCTTGAAAATTTTGAATAAAAAAAATTTAATTAACTGTTTTTTCTTGCAGAGTTAAGATCACAATTCGAATGCTTACCAAATGGTGACCCTATTCCTGGTGTTCCTCGTGGCAGGTCATCATCTTCTTATCCTGAAATACAACTTTCTCGCGACAGGACTTCTGCTTCATGCAAGCCTAATTCCTTGGCTAGTTCTCCTCCTGCTGAGTCTTCTCTTCGAAAAAGGTTCAGGTCTCCTCGTGGCAGGTGCATGACTATACCTACGACGATTGCCAATCTTGGCGGGATTGAATATAATCTTGATCAACTGCCGTTTATTCGTCTTACTTCACAAAATAATCCAAACCGGCTGTTCGTGCTTCGAAGGTACACTTTTCCGACGAATAAACGAATTCAATTATTAGAAAGAACAAATGTCTTTGTGCCAGTACCAAATCAAGAACAAATTGTATTATCCACATTTGAAGGTGACGCTTTCGCAATATTGGAAAGTAAAAATGTTTTAGCAGGAATATATTCGCAAAATCATAGCACTGGCAATAGAAGACGAGCAAAAATAAACATTGAAACGAGTACTATTAGGGCATTAAGCCCAGATGAAATCAGGGAAACTCCAGTAGGCCGCCTTCGCCCAATTTTAAGTTATTATAAAGTAAATCTTGCAAATCAGAATCCTCCACACGAATAATTTAATTTTTAAAAATCTTTCCGCCGTGCGGGCACATCCACATAGCGCGCTACGTGTGCGGCTTGCTTTGCTCGAAAGCTTTAGCGCGCTGGGGCGCGCGACTGTTAGTTCTTGCTCAGCGCGCTCGATGATATAGTTTTCTTTCTATTTACCGCCCAATTTGTGCAAAAGGTAAGAAAAAATGGTTTTAATAAGCACTAAAAGTCTATAATGCAGAGTTTATACGATAGGATTAATATACTATAATGAAAACAAGAATATAAATAAAAATTCTCTTTTGTTAAAGCGAACACATTTTCATCACTTGTCTCGTGCTTCGTACGTATTATTTTTATTATTTAAAAAATGCGCATTCTATTAAAAATATAACTATTAATTAACATTTTACTGCAACTTGTATAGTTTTCCTATAATTTTAATTTGTTTATATTCCATGTGGGTGTAATTTAAGTTAAGAATGATGGTAAATAAAATGTTATTTTATGTTATGTCCTTTTTCTAAAAAGTTCATTGTTTTACTTTGAACGTATTTTTCTAATCAGAGTTTATAACAAACTTGCAGCTATTTTTTGTATAAACAATTTTGTCTTCTAATTATAATTATAAGAGATTTTTTTAAGGTAAACCAATTCAAATATAAATTTTTTTTTCTGTGGATGCTTTTTCATATCCGAGTAATATAAACAAACGTACATAGAATTTTTTGATTTTAAAAAAAATAGTCTTAAATATTTTCAAAATGCGCTCAATTTTTAAATAATTGTCCAAAATAGCTGGTTTACAAACTCTTTCATTCTTTTTAGGCCCAAAACAGTGTGTCAAATCAGAATCCAATCTAAACTATCTTTTGAAAGTTATAGTTCATACAGAATAGAGACTACAGACTACAGTACAGACAGATAGGCACACTGACAGACACCTTCGTAAAAATCGTTTTTTCTGATTAAGGGGTTCTCAAAACGTGGTGATTTGATGAAAACCGACAAAGTCAAGTTTTACATAAAGCCAATATCTTCTGAGTATGATGAGAATGTAAAAAATATAAATCTAGTATGTACAGCTATGATCCAAACTAAATGATACCATTACAAGTGTGCTAGAAATTAGTCAAGAATAATTTTTTTTTCTTCTAAAAAGTCACTTGTTATCAAGAAATTGCTTTTTTAAGGCAGTTCTGCAACTTTGGCCTATACGATATGAACTAAATTTGATGATTTCACGTTAGGAAAACTCTACTATCCTTTTAACTTCCGGAAAAGCGACTTTTGATGCTTAATTTGCACAATATTTCTGCGAATTATCGTTAAATGTACGAGGAAAAAATTCTTTGCAGACTATTATCTTAATCTTTTTTTATTTACTAATAATGTATTGTTTGGTACTTGTATTGTGGTTTAGCTAGCCCGTTTCGCGAGGTTTCCGAAAAATAAAATAATAGATGTCTGACGGAATTTTTAAAGAATTATTTCTACCTAATAAATCGCTTCAAAATAAACGAGTTTTATTTACTAAAACACAACTTTGGAAGTATTTCAAAACTAATTTTAGATTGTTTTAACCAGAATTTGGTTTTCGAAACCTCTTCTTTCCAATGAATCTTGAAAGGTTGTATTTTTTCATAAATAATAGAGTTTGTATATTTTAAAAGTTCCATTTAATTCCAAAAATGTGTGCAAATATTTAAGAAAGTTATATTTATATCATTATTTTCGTTTTTAAGTCGTGAAAAGTTAGGACATTTCAACAATTAAGACATTTTAAGTGTGATATTTTTTATGAAAGACAGCTTAAGCAGTAAGTATGATATGCTCTTTAAAATAAGAAAAACTGAAGATTCTTAACATAGCTGCAAAGTTTTGTTAGCATAAAAGATTTCTTTTATTGTTTAATATTTGTAGCATTACAGGAGAAAATAGCGTATTCCATATCATGGCATGACTTTCTGAGTAAACCAAGCGATTATGCACCATAGATAGAGCTCCCACTTTTTTTACGTTTAGATTTTGGGGTAATATGAGAGAACGCACGCAGGCCTAGCATACGCTCAGGCACGTCGAATTCAGGGTAGGAAAAAATATCCGCTCGCTCCATTCGTGCCTGGATGATCTTATCTGTGTAGCACTCGTATCTTTGGAGTCACAAAGAGTTCAGAGTATTCAGACAAACTTTAATTTCAAAATAAATTCAGTGTTTTTTTTGTAGAGTTAAGTTCACAATTCGATTGTTTACCAAATAACGACACAATCCCTAGTGTTCTTCCTGGCAGATCAACATCTTCTGCTCCTGTCAGGTAATATACATATAGAATGGCATATGTTTTTATTCCTTATATTTCTTTTATAACGCACATGAGTTAATAGTGACTAATCTTAACTAAAATACTTGAATGGAAACAACATTCTGCAAACCGCAGAACCGCAAACTCCAAGCACACAGAATCAAAGCCCAGAAACCTCAAACTCACAAAACTCAAACCCGCAAACCCTAAGCAAACTTATTCTAAACACTTGAAATAAAAAATCATAGAACCCAAACCTAAAAACTCCAGGGCCTACATATCCGAGACCCAACACCACAAAATCTAACACCGCAAATTCTACGCCCACAAAACCGAAGACAACTTTGTTGTGTTTTTTTGTTTTGTTTCTTGTAAATTACTTTTAGTACAGAATACTCGGTTTTAAAGGAAGGAGAAATTTTCTCTGCATATTTTTTTATCTGTACAGGGGAGAGGGTCGGGAATGCTTTCTGCAAAAAAGGTAGTCATGCGAGACTCATAGCCCATCTGTGGTACTCTCAATTCTAAGTTGCATTTATAAGAAAGTGATCGTTGATTGTATACGCACTGAAGCCCTAATTTGCTTTTACAATTTACTTTTGTAATTTACAGAATATTATATTAAGAAAACTTCAACTCTGACTTATGCATGGATATGCTACAATTAACATATAATGCATAACATCTTCATTAGTTAATTCTCGAACTATTATTTACTACAATTATGGCATCACATGATTTGGCCGTTTCGTGGCAATATATTTTTACTTTATTAGCACGAATTTCTTGCTTCTGTAAAAGAACTTGCAGAGTTGTGTGTAATCGTACCATTAATTTTTCAACTACTTTCGTAGTGTTTGAAATTGTACCTGCATGACTAAAAAAATCACGGCTAACATTCCCAGTATTTGTTGTTGCTGCATCTTATTTTACAGTATCAACTGTAAAATGTGATTGTTTCATTAACATATTTTGTAAAAATTATTCTCCGAGTTTCACTGTATATTTACACCCGATTCTGATACTTCCTAGAAATCCATATTGTAAGAAATGTGTAGTACATACTCCTTAAATTTAATTAACTATGAAAAATAGGGAATACAAATTGGCAAATATTCAGTTTTGCATGAAAACAGTAGTACTCTTGGTCTACCATTTACATACGTAGATAAAACCCTACAAAACTCGCAGTAAATAGAAGAATGTTTACCCATCAAGTAGTTGCCTACTTTTCCATCAATCTGTTCCATGTCTGTTTGTTAGTTAGCAAGGGAATTAAAAAAAATTTTGAGATCACTTCTTTAGAATTTGAAAATTATATTTTGGGATATTCTTAGTAGACAAAAATACAAACAATTTATCCTAATAACTTCCTTTAACGAACAACAAATTACCAGAGTTATAGCATCTAAAAAATTTCAAAAAACACATTAAAATAAACATTTTAAGCTAAACAACGCACGATATGAAAACACTTAAACAAAAGAAAACGTTGAATTTTGAACCTACAACATTATAGTAACAAATTTGCAATTTTTCTGGAAAATCGAAAATTTAAGTTTTCAATGCACAAAAATAATGAAAACGAAAATTCAGAAATCAGAATCAGAAATTCCGTTTTGCGGTCAAACTGTGTTAGATACGACAAAAGATGAATAGAAAAAAATTGTTTTACCAAAAAAGTCTAAGAATATGTTATTATTTACTTTGTGCTAGAGTAAAAGAAATTAAGAAGACAAAATTTTGTTTATCCAAGAAAGAGTTACAAATTTGTTTCTCATCAATTTCTGATAGAATATTTAGTCTTTGTTTTGATCGTGAAAAAGAACATTAAAAATTTTTTATTTAGGAAAGTTTTCGTCTTGGGCAAAATCGATTGCACAGCACCAATTACGCGATAAGAATGTGTTTGTTAATGCCAAAAAAGTTTTAAGAAAAGGAAATTCACAATCAATAAATTATCGTCTAAGTTCTGTATGATTCAATTTAATTTATTGTAAATTATTTCAAGTCTCTTGAATTCGCTCGATTTTTTGGATTTTATATGTAATCTTTTAAATTCATCTAAACCTTTTGAAGAATTTTCTTGAAATATTTGCGATATATGTCAATTTATTTTTTATTTTCTGATTTCTTCCGAAAACGTGAAATTCTTTACATCTACTTATAAAATCGTTAAAATGGGACTTTTTTTAGGATTTTTTTTTCTTAGGACACTTTTTTTAATATTGCAGGATTCTGTATAAATCTTAGAATTTGCTTGAAGGATTTTAAATTCTTTCAAGGGTTTTTAATTTTTTGGGAAGAAGTTAAAATACACATTAAATTAATTTAAATGCCTTAGAGTCTTTTGAATTCTGAAGAATTATCTCGATTTCATAGAATTAATTTGTCATGTTTTAAATTCTTTTTAATATCTTTGAATTCTCTTAGATAATCTAGAATATATGTTGACTTATTTCTAATTTTCGGAATTGTTCTGAAAACCTGGAATTCTTTGCAATTATTCTGAACAAATCATCATGAAAATCGAATTCAAGAATTAAAAAAAAAAATCTAGCCTACATTACCATTTTTGACATGCGCACGTGATTTGCCATATTTTAGTAAGCCAATATTTTAGCTGGAACAAGTTTAAATAAAAAAATTACTTTTTTCACTTTGTTTTACTGGTAATCGCACTTTTTTTCTTAATTCTCGAATCAAGGTAAAGTTATCGTAGTAAGAGATAAGAATCCAAACTTTAAAAAAAAGTGTTTGAAAAATTAATTTAAATAAATTATTTTTAAATATTTACAGAATTATAAAAATTTCGAAAAAACTTGACTAGTGTTTAAATATTAGAAGGTTTAGTAGGTTTGACTATAACATATTTTCAAATTGTAAATTGTTATAAATTTCAAAAATAGACTTTATGAACTGTAAAATAATTTCAAAACTTTTTAAAAGAATGAATAAATTTTCTTGAAATTCCTGCAAAAATTTGAAAGATTAAAAGGCAATTTTCCGATATTTTTGATGATTTTTAAAAGTCTTGGGCAATAATTCGAGGGGGTAAAAAAAAAATTGAGAAATTTAGGACGTTTTAAGTAGATCAGAAATATTTTAAAACTTAGAAACATTTATGAAAATTTCGAAAATATTTCTTGACAAGAATTTTATAAAAATTATATTCATATAAATTTTAAAACAAGCTGAAAATGATTATTTTCTTGTTCGCAAGTACGCTTGTAAGTACTAATGCGATAAAACCTTATCATTCAATTGATAAAATTTACGAAAAATAAAAGAGATAAGGTTCTGCGAAAGATAGAAGTTTTTAAGTCAGTACTATTTTTGCATATTTGAAATTATTGAATAAAGCCTGGAACTACAACATCGTTAAAATTATCAAAACTTATTTATTTTTAATGGCGTAATTAGTGACCAAAAATGCGAATAATCAATAAATAAAGAAATAAAAATAAAATTGACTTAAAAAAATTTTAGTAGAGAGTTAAATTTTTATCAACTTTGTTTTCGAAAAGATTGCTTAATTTTTTTGCATGGACTGATTTATGAAATAAAAATATGAATATCCCAGAGGAACAAGTTTGGCGCTGAATATTTATGAGTTAAAGATTATAAAAAACAATTAGGTCAATCAAATGTTATTTAAACTCTTTATGAAGAAATTTCTCAGAGTTGCCCCTAATTGGTAAGAATGAGGATCACTTCTGCGCCGGTCTGCGCCTTAATGGTTTTCCTTAATTCTATTGGTAAATATAATATTATTATAATAAATTTATGATCGAAAAAATTTTACAATTCTGCAAATAACAATTACTATAAAAAATATAATTCGAGAAACATTTCCGGTTGATACAGAAATTATCCAAATTTTCGATCCAGAAAATTAGATTTTTCCAATGTTAAAATGTTCAAAAACGTGCCCTTTAACCAAACAAAAACTTCTGCCTAAAAAAAATAACACTAAAAAATAAATCTAAAAATTGATTAATTAAAAAATTTTTCGGTTTTAATTGTATAAAATTTAGATGCACTATTACAAATTTTGTGAATCTTTTTTAAGTTTTCTTCAACCCGTTTTCTTACAGTTTTCTCGGTCACAGTAATAGAATTCAGTCGATTTATAAAAAAGAAAATTTCTCTATGCAAAATACACATTTTTTTGAAATAAGTACGAACAACATTTTTTCCAACAAATTTCCACCAAAATGCTTTAAAAAGCCCCGGACTTTGAATTCTTTTCGGCAGTTCGCGCACTTCAAGAGTAATCGTTTGTCCATTTTCTGCAAATAAATGTTTTTTCATGTTTTTTTTTGTTTTTTGTAAATGTATGTGTTTGTGTAATTTTTTCTCTTTCTTAGTGGTGTGAAAATCAAATTATTAACATTTATGCCATTCCAATGAAAAATTCGAATTCAAATCTATTTTTTACTTATATACTTCTTATTGTCTTAAAAATTCGAATTACCTAAAGATTTACCGTTCCTTGTTTTAATTTTATAAATTGTAGTTGAAATTTTTGCCGGAATGAAAAATGGTCCTTCAAAATATTTATTTAACTTTTGAGCGATTCCTTTCCCCTTATTTAGCAATATCTAAATTTTTAACTACTATCATCATTATTTGGTGGTTGATTTGATTAGGGTCCCCCTGCCTAAATTTGAAAAATCTGCTGTAAATCCTGTTAAAGAATGTTTGCTTTTATTTAATGCAAATTGTAAATCATCAAAATTTTTTTCCAATGTTTTATGATATTTTTACAAATATTCTTTTATTGCCATTTTAATTGATCTATTGCACCTCTCAGTTTAATTCGATTGTGCATGATATTAAGGTTTTTGAATGTCTGATACCAAATGCTTTAGTTGAATTAATTATTTATTTATTTATATATTCTTTACCATTATCTGCGTATAAAATTATAGAGGTTCCCCATTCTGAAAGTATCCGTTTGTGAAATTTTTTTTCAATTGTGGATGCTAATTTATTTTTAACCGGAATTATTTCTACCCATTTGGTAAACATATCTACAAAGACCAAAATGGAACCATCATATCTGATGTTACTACTTTCCACGGTTTTTCGATTATCCTTTTTCCTATCAAACCAATTTTATTATTTACTTTTGTTTTATTCATTGGCAAATTTCGCATTCTTTTACATACTTTAATATTTCCGCGTACATTCCGGGCCAAAAATAGTTTTTAGAATCTATACTGTCCATTAGGTTTCTTAATCATTACAATCGGAGTTGGCTAGTCGCTATTCGATGGTTCTATTATTTTTTCTTCTAATAGTGTCGACTTGAATTTGTTTTACCTTTTTTATTATCTCTACTATTTTCATAATTTATTTTTATTTTGTCCTTTCGTTTCTTTTTTATCTTCCGACTCAATATTATTCTCTTTCGCATTATCTAAAAGCGCTCCTATTTGCAGAAACTTATTTATTTCTTGTGTCTCTGTTGTCCAAAGCAGCTGACTCATTGCATTCAATAATAATTGGCTAGCCGTATTTTGATTTCTGAAATTACTGTTATTATGTTTAAACCTCTGACACCCTAGGCATCTTTGATTATTTGTAAAACTTGCATTATTATTTTGAAATCTTGGATTTAAAAATTTTGCATTTCCATTTGGAAATCTTGGTTTGTATTGTTGCGTGTTTTGTTGGTTTAGATACCTCAGCCTAAATTGTCTTTTTTGATTTTGATCATAATTTTATTGTTGATCTCTATTTTGATTTTCGTTTTTAATATTATTTTGGCTCTTTTCATATCTTTATCTAAAATTCTTAGTTGTTAAACTCTATTTTAGATTTTGACAATATTGCTTCCCATTCTCTCCCTAAAATATTCAATTCTTAAATTTTCATTAGTCTTTCTCAATTGCCATTCTAGGCTCGGAGATGACATTAATTTTTAAAATAATTGTTTAATTTCTTTTACAAAAGTATAAATATCTTGTCTTTTTTCTGGTTACAAAATTTTATTTTATTTTTATTTATTTCCGTATATCTCTTATTTGAATAAGTTCCTTAAAATCTTGAACAAATTAATCTCAATGTTGCGAGTTTTTTTTATTGCCTTGAAAACAACCTAATTCTTTTTCTTCAAAATGAGCATATAAATTTTTTTAAATATCGTGTTCAATAATTTTATAGCCTCTTCTAAATCTTTTTAAATTATTAAAAAAATTAGTTGGCCTATTTTCTGTATTGTTTTTATATATAATGGGCCAATTTGACATTATTTGGAAAGGGGTCTGAATCCTTCCAAATGGAAATATAATTGCTGGTACTTCATTCATATTCTTTCCATTCAATTATTCTATTTCCCTAACGGTTGCTCCACTCCTGTCCATTCTATCTTGCTTTTCTGTTTCGTATTGAGAAAAATTTGACTTTCGTATTACTGATTGCCTGTGTATTGCTCTCGTTAATGATTACTCGTCCCCTTCACCGCTACCTCTACGTTTTGTAATTTTTTTTTGCACCTGATGTTAGGAAGGGAGTATCGTGGTGCTGGTGAT
This sequence comes from Druon quercuslanigerum, assembly GCA_010014905.2. Classification (NCBI taxonomy): domain Eukaryota; kingdom Metazoa; phylum Arthropoda; class Insecta; order Hymenoptera; family Cynipidae; genus Druon; species Druon quercuslanigerum. The sequence goes on from JAAAKG020044447.1 coordinate 11,421, forward strand.
GTCCCTGTCAGATCTCATTTTTCTTGCCTCTTTCTTATTTGTGTACAAGTAGGATATTTCTTTTCTTTTTTAAGAGAAAACTGTGTTTTTCTTTCAAATATCAAAAGAAAAATTTATGATGGTAGTTTAAATTTGGCCGCTGGATTCTTAGTTTGATTTTCAGGAGTTCTAAACATTTATTTGTTTATTTGACGTTAAATAGATGAAATAGAAGTTTCTAATTGTAACTTAAGAGAAACGAACTATTTAATATTGTCGGTTTTCACTCTCAATTTCGCCACAAGGAGTTTATGATATACCTGTATACTTCAAAAGAAAATTAATGCAAACTATCTTCTTGCAGAGTTAAGCTTACAATTCGACTGTCTACCTAATGGTGCCCCTATTCCTGGTATTCCTCGTCGCAGACAATCAACTTCTTCTCCTGACAGACAATATTTTCCTGAAAGCCGAAATTCTCGTGACAAAGCTGTTGCTTCAGACATACCCCATTCTGCGGCAAGGTCTCATCCTGCTGAGCCTTCTAATCGTGTAAGGTCAAGGTCTCCTCCTGCCAGACGTATGACAACACCTACCACGATTTCTTCTTTCAACGGAATTGAATATGAACTCGACCAGCTTCAGTATTTTCAACTTACTTGCTATATGAATCCGGATCGGCGGTTCGAGCTTCGCAGATATAATTTCCCTAAGGACAAAAAAATTATGTTATTAGCAAAAAAAAATCACTTTGCGCCTATGCCAAATCAAGAACACATTGTATTATCAACATCTAATGGTGACGTTTTCGCAATACTGGAGAGCAAAACAGCTCTTGCTGGAATATATTCATACAATTCTGGCACTCTAAACACGAGACGATCAAAAATAAACATGGCAAGCGGTATTGTTAGCGCATTGACTCCAGATGAAATTAAGGACATTCCAGTAGGCCGGCGTTACCGAATTTTATATAATTATAAATTAGAGCGTGTATATACAAATCTTCTACACCATTGCTCTAATTACAACCAATTGGGCACAAAACCATGAACATCCGAAAAAAGTCCTTGGGACGTTCCTAGTACGAAGTCGGCTTGAAATGTTACAAGTAGCTTGTAATTTCAAATAATAATAAAAAAATTTCACTCCTAATAATATTAATTAGTCTATTTTTTGATAAATCTATATCATTATTCTTAATAATAATTAGTTCAAGATAATCGTGATCTATTTTTCCTAAGATTTTTCGCTCGAGAAGTTCTGCACTATTTTCCATTCACGGAAAAAGCGACTTTTATTAAATAAATTGCATACATTTTCTGACTTTTGTTATAAGATTTACGAGGCAATGGAGTATTATTTTGTTCTTGATAATCGTGACCAATTCTTATTCTAGAAGGATCTAAGAAGTATGTGGAGGCTGAGTAGTTTAAGAGATTCCTCCTGCCAGGCATTACCTTCAAAATTGATTTCACGTGTTTAAATTGACTAAGGCTTGAAAAATTTGGCAGTAAATTAATATTTCACTATTTCATCTATCGTTTCTGAATTTTCTTTTAACTTTCTTGTCGAATTTACTGCAACCCTCCATTACTTACTAAAAAATTATTTAAGCAAATGAATATTTGGAATAGGATATGAACAGTTCTGAAATACGAAAATACTGAATAAGAAGAGATACGCACGACGTGAGTAAGCACGCCATTTTTTAACGAATACATCTTCCTTAAATCAATGCAAAATAACTAATAAATAAATAAATAATATAAATTTTGTGGAAAAATTTTTTCTCCAGAAAATAAGCTTTTGAGCAAGTGTTAGTGCGATAAAACCTTATCATTTCAGTGATAAGAATAAAAACAAAATTGAAAGAATGTGAAGTTCTGTCGCGGATAAAATTTTGTAGATGAATAATATTTTTGCATGTTTAAAATTTTTAGCTAGAAAATCCGACATCAAATAATAAATTTAAAATCCATTTCATTTTTGGAGCATAATATATTAAAAAACAAAAACTTATACCTACCAATTGCCCTATTTATAAAAACATGATGAAATATGTTTTATGTATTCATGACTTCAATAATTCTTGTCTGTAAACCTCACTAGGCAGATTTACAAACATGTCCACAATATTTGTAAATGGTTTCAAAAATTTCCAGTTAGTACTTAAATTTTTATTAAAGCGCTGAAATACAAACATAAATATCTCAGAAGGACAATTGTTTGCCGATAATCTACGAGATAACAATGAAGATACGATTAAAATACTCGAATAAAAACCCACCATTTTCATTAAATACAGTGTTAAACAAATTTTTTCTTTAACGTATTATTTAGTCTTGTTTCTAGCTGCAAAAATGAGGATCGCTTTTATCCTAGGTTGCATATGTATAGTAGTCCTTGATTTAATTGGTAAATATAGTACTGTTATACATCCTTCATTTATTATAATTTTTTCTTAATTTTAAATGGAATTATCTTTTACCCGTACAAAATAGTATACAGAATTCCTACAAATAAAACCAAGAATGCAATAGATAAATTTCGCCAAACACCATACAATTTCCCTGTTCTAATTTAAAAAAAGATCCTCCTTAAAAAAACCTAAAAAAAAAATTTGTAACAAAAATTAAAAACAGGAAAGAAACATTAGAATGCAAGAAGCCAAATCCCCAAAATTACAAACGTTACAAGAACGTTTCGATTAATCTAGAAAACACTTTATCCTTAATTTTCTCAAAACCTACTAACATTGTTCCAAATCTATATTAAAAATTAAACTTAAAGGCAGCTTTACGTACGGAATAAAACAGTATATTAAGACAAATATCAAATTTTTAAATTTATTTAATCTATTTTGAAGAAAAAAATGCCTTTTCTACTTTAAAATATTGTGTTCAACATAATACTTGAATTTTCAATCAAAATTTTTCACTCACGAAAGAAATACATTTTTTTCTGAATTGGTGAACCCTCAAGCCGAAGGCCAAACTTTCTATTAAAAATTAAATTTTTAAACCAAAAATTTGTCTTTAGCGAAAAATTAAATTTTTTTTGCCGAAAAAGGAGAATTTTCAACTTAAAAAAAGCAATTAAAAATGAAAGTTGCAATAGCCGTTTAAAATTAATTATATAAGAATAAAAGCCTTTCAATTACACAGTTAAATTTTTAACTAAAGAAATAAAACTTGAATCAAAACAAACTTTTACTATTTTAACAAAATAGTACAATTTTCAACGAAGAGTATAAATTTTTAACCAAAAGTCTTCTATAAAAGATGAATTTTTTTTAGAGACTTGATAATATAGTTTAATTTTCATCCTAAGAAGATTCCAGTTTTTTTAACAATAAAATAAGATTTGTGAACAATATATTTTTTTAATTACATTTTTTCTGAAAAAAGATCTCCTTTCGCTCCGCTGGGAATCAAACCACAGAAATTATTATTGCCGGTCGGGAGCTTTTCCGAGTAGGTTTCAAAATTTTCATGTATAATAAAAGAATACAGGGAAACTTAAAAACGTTAATAATAAAATATTTTTAGATTTGAATTTGAAAAATTGAAAAATTCATATTAATTGTGATTAAAAACTAAATTGATTTATCTACAGTTAAAGCTTCGGAAATTCTAAAATTTTAAACTGTTGTTGCATAAAAAAATATTGTTTAACATTAGAACTGATGAGAAGTAATTTCAAGGGGGACAGCTTAAAAAAAATTCTACTCGACAACGTAGAAAATAAATTAAATTCGAACTTAATTTAAAACTAAAAAATACTTTCATGACCAAACATTGGGACTTTTAAACTTATTTTATACTTAAAATATTCAAAATTTAAATAATTTGAGGTATATCTATTTTTCAAAACTAAACAAATAAAATATTAGTTTGAACATTAAAATTTACGACGAGAAAAAATTGAAGATACTGGGCTTAACATAAAATTTCAGAATTCTAACAGCGGAATTAATTTATTTTTAAAACTAATATTCAAAAAATTGTCAATCATTTCTTTGAAAATTGAAAAATAAAAGAATACAAAGCAAGATTACTATATAATTCTAATCTTTAAGATTGCACAACGTTTATAGTTTTTCAATTAATTATCCTTAAATTGCTTAAAATTTTTTTTTTAATTATCTTTTATTGCTAAAAACTTCAAATTAAAAATTTATAAATGATTCTAACGTTTTAAATTATCTGCAGGACAAATGTGAAATTGATGAATTCTTACATCATTATTTTTACACTTACTGATATAAATTATTTTTAAATAGGGCATCACAGCTTTTTCATTCAAAGTCTAAAAAATTAAACGATTTATTGTTTTCAGTCCTACTTAGCAATTTTACCGCAAGGAGTTCATGCACATTCGCAAACTTGACATAAAATTAGCAGAAAAAGATTCTTTAGAATTAATTCAAAATTCACAAAAGGCGCAAATATTGATTTCTTACACTAGAAATTTCTTCGACCGAAGGCTCGGAAAGCAGAACCGAAACAATGCTCGATAGGTTGCCAGGAGTAGGGGTGACGATTTTTAAAATAAACAAAATTTTAATCTTTTTATTTTAAAACCTGTAAAATCATAAAGTACTCGACTCTTAAAAATAAGACTTTACAATGTTTTCGTCTTGCCTCGCAAATTTGCTGCAAGAAGTTCCTGATGTACAGAAGAACTGATAAAAAACAAACTAATTAAATCTTACTTCTTGCAGAGTTAAGTTTACAGTTCAAATGTCTACCTAATGGAGCCCCTATTCCTCGTGTTTCCCGTGACAGATCACCATTTACTTCGCCTAACGCACAACATTCTCGTGGCAGGTCTCTTGCTTCAGGCATGTCTAATTCTCTGAGCAAGCCTTCTTCTGCTGAGCCTACTCCTCGCTTAAGGTCCAGGTCCCCTCCTGCGAGGTGCACGGCTGCACCTACCACGATTGCTTATTCTAAAGGACTTAAATATGAACTTGACCAACTTCATCTTTTGCGGCTAACTGCCAAGGTAAATCCTTCGCGTCTGTTAGAGCTACGAAGATACACTTTTCCCACGGATAAACCAATTAAAATATCAAGAGGAAGAAATATTTTTACGGCCATACCAAACCAAGAGCAAATTGTATTATCAACGTCTGATGGTGACGTTTTCGCAATACTGGAGAGTGAAACTGTTCTTGCTGGACTATATTCATATAATACTCTGACTTATAATATAAGACGAGCGAAAATAAATGTAATTACCGGCAATGTTACCTCATTGTCTCCAGAGGAAATCACTCAAACTCCAGTAGGTCCCTTGCGCCCAATCTTATTGTTTTATAGAGTAAAGCATATGATCCACAATCCCCCACACAATTAATTTAACTTAAAAAAATAGAAGTCTGAAATATTAAATTATTTGTGATCTGAAAGTGGCGTGATATGTTAAAAGTAACTAGTATTACAAAAAATGATAAAGAGGATATCACTTACAACGACAGTGCAAAATTTCAGCCCAAATATTTTTTATTCTTCCTAAGAAGACTTTCATCATTAAAAAATTTCCTTTTTTTCAATGAAATTTCTACAACTTTGGCCGATACTATACCAGCTAAAGTTAGTGATTTTACACTTGAGGTGTTCTTCAGTTCTTTGCACTTACGGAAAAAGCGACTTTTTAGAAATAAATTACATTAAATTGGTTACTTGTTGTTACGAAATTTACGAGACAAGGCATTCTTATTTTATTGCTGATAATTGTGATTGATTTTTATCGTACAAAAATCTACGAAGCGACTCCTCCTGCCAGGCGTTCGTTCTAAAATTTAATTTACCTTATTCTTTCGAAGACTCAAATCTGATAAAAACAAGAAGTGAATAAATTTCTAAAAGTATTGTCTAAGAACTATACTGAATTTTCTTCTTGTTTAGTCTTTATTAATAGTTTTAAAAATTGCAAGATAGTTTTAACATACTTTTCGAATTCTGCCTAACTAAAAATTAATAATTTATTCTAAAAACCGTTTACAAAAAATTGGTTTAGCATTCATTTTACCTAAAGCTTCTATTTTCGATTTTCTGTGACACTGATTACGAATTTTAAATTTCTGTTGTTTTTTTACTTTTAAAATAACTTTTAATAATTGTAGGCATTACAAAATCAATTTTATATAATTTAGTGATGCAAAGTGGTACTTAATTTTTCTCTCAAGCAAGTAAGCTTCTAGTTAATTATGCAATACAATCTTATTATGTCGGTGAAAAGAATAAAAATTAAAAGTGATAACAGTTTAAAATGTAAGCAAAGTCAAGAGTATTTAAATGAATAACATTTTTGAATTTTTTAAACGTTTCACTAAAAAGGACCCTGTAAAAAATACTACCAATAACGACATTTTAAGAATTATTTGAAATTTAACAATTTTAATTAAAATGCTTTTAGAATATATTCAAATTTAAAAAATTAAGACAATAATTTATCAAATTTATACTATCAGAAAAAGCAGATTTTAGAACCTTCAAAAACCTTTTGGTCTGATAAACTTTTATGTCAAATTATTATTTATTTGATTTAATGAATATTTAGATTTTCAGCATTTCAGAAACTTCTACTTTGAAATATTAAATATAGTTTTCCATTTCAAATTTTTAAACTTTCATTGTTTTGAATAAAAATGATACCTAACCCGTCGGTGTTTATTTTAGAGCGTCCTTCTTTCGTAGCTGGTGTTTTAGGGCTACGTGCCGTTCGATACTCTCGAAATATTTTCGGAGCATGAACCACCTCTCCGCTGGACAGCGAAAGAATTCGACCCGGCCTTCTACACGGGCTGGATAGGCTAAAGCGCGTCTTGCTGTTGAACCCCCCTTCCGTAGGGTTATCACCTCCTCCAATGTCCTTCGGATGGAAGGATTATGCCCATCTGGAATAAGCGCAGCTGGGTAAAAAAGAAGACCCTCCTCTATATGTCGAGTGATTACCAAGCTTCTATCTTGGGTCGGGTCGACTAGTATCAGGGTTCTCCGAGCGGATGAAAATTTCGCTCTGATACTCTGACGAAGGCCACGAGCTCTTCTGGGACTGACCGACCCTGGGGGTAGCTGCGGTAGCCGACCAGGTGGAGTCGTGAGTAAACTGTCTGGATAGTACACCTCCTGGTGATCTTCGAGGACGAGGCGGGGCGCCTCCTGGTGGACGTCGACCAGGGCTCGAGACACCTCCTGGTGATCTTCGTCAATGGGACGAAACAACTCCTGGTGGTATTCGTCGAGGGGGCTAACCACCTCCTGGTGATCGTCGAGGACAAGGCGGTTTACCTCCTGGTGGCCGTCGACAAGGGGTCGTGGCACCTCCCGATGGTCGTTGTTGAGGGCCCGGTATTC
>JAAAKG020044468.1:0-18765 GCA_010014905.2 Druon quercuslanigerum
GGTTTACATGATTTTTAAACTAAATATCGAGCGCGAAGCGCGAGTGTCTTGATGAGAATGTGTTCCTTAAGGTTCCTCAAAAACCTTAAGTAAATTAGTTCTTCTCTTTACGTAAAACTGACTTAATTGAATCAAAAGCATGTCATAACGATAAAGCTTACTAAGATATTAGCTATTAGCCCGCGAAGCGCGTAATAGCGAGCACATGAAGTCGAAAAATCTAGAGGAACCGCGTGTAAAGCGTGAGGCAAATATGTCCGAGCGTGTAGCGCGAGATGAATACTTGATCGAGAGCGAAGCAAGCCGCGCATGCAGCACGCGATGAGAATGTGCTCGCGAGACGGGCAGATTTCTTATTTTTAATTTTGTTTTTTACAAGTGAGACAAAAAATGTATATACTATCAAAAAATCATTATTAAAAATGTTTAGTTTTTTTTGGGGTAAACAAGTTTTGTCTTAATATTTTTTTTCGTATCTTGCATAGATTTTTGCTTATTTTTTGTACGATGAAAATTTTAATTTTCAACTTTTCGACATAATTCAAAAAATTGTTACGATAATCTTGTAGAGCTTTCAAAAAATAACGTTTTTCTTCTCTGACTGTTTTCATATCATGCGTTGTTTGGCTTAAAATGTTCATTTTAGTTTGTTTTTTTACTTTGAAAATGCTATAACTGATAATTTTCTTTTTATCGAAAAATGTCCTAAGGATACACTTTTTCTAGTTTCTGAGTACTCTGAATAACCATACATAGAATTTTTAAATCTTGAAAAAATATGGTCTCAAATATTATGAAAATGCGCTAACTTTTCAAATTTTTATCCAAAATAGCTGGTTTACGAACTCGTTCTTTCCTTTTAGTCCCTAAACAAGTGTGACAAAGCAGAATTCAATCTGATCAATCTTTCGAAACATACTGTCCCTACACGATACAGACTATAGGCATAAACCGTCGTCAAAATCGTTTTTTCTGACTCCGGGGGCCTCAAAACGCGGAGATTTGATGAAAACCGACAAAGTGAAATTTTAAATTAAACCAATAACTTCTCATTAGGATGAGAATGTAAAAATGGTGTCAATAGTGTTTATAAATTTTGAAAAATTATATCGAAAGTAGCATAAGTGACATAAACAGAAGGAGATTTAGAAAAATATATATATTTATGAATACAGAGTATACAGAGTATACAAAGTAAGTTGAACTTCCTTCGTTTTAGTATAAAAACTCGAAAAATAAAAATTTTAAGTTACAAGCCAAACAAAAATGCAAAAAGCAGTACTTTTTAAGAAATTCCATAATATTATATTGATAATTTTGCAGTCTATCCAGGCTTATTTAATTTCTAAAAAAAAATTCTGATGTAAATTCTAACCTTAATTCATAGAACGGAAGTCGTAATTTGTATTTTTTATTATTTGGAGAAATATTTTTTAAACCTTCGTAATTTCTTTTTGCATGCGTTGTTTCTATGTTAATTAATGAATTACATGTCAATTTATTGTATTCCTATAGAAAAAAGATTATAAGAAATGTGTGTAAGGTATAAGAAAAATAATAATAATGATAATGTACACAAAATAGGTATATTTATAATTAAACATAAGAGTTCAACTTTGATTCTCCCTCTTTTTTTCGCTATTAAATTATCCCACACATTAAAAGATTTAATATTTAAAACTCCACGAAAGATAATTGCTGCTCAAAATACCACTGTTATGAACAACATTTTTTAAATAACAGCTAGAAATTATAAAGATTCATTTCCGATACATTTCAGGAATCTGCTGATAACAATCCGCTACAACAAAATTTTATATCTACAAAATAAAAAATGTAAATTCAGCAAATCTTTTATATCTAGCCAGCTTTAAAAATTATTTCACATACCTCGAAACTTCTTAAATATAAAATCAACATGAAAAAGATAGAGTTCAAAAAATAAAAAATATATAAACTCAAGATGAAGCAACTTTAAATTCTGTTTATCTATTTTTTAATCCGACTATGTCAGCATTCAAAGTTTTGAGTTATTTAACAGTCTTTTTCAAACTAGCTAAAAAAAAAAATATTAAAAAAAACTAAAAATAGTTTTAATATATAATACTGGCTTCTTTCACGCTTTTTATGCCTTTGACTTGTCAATTTCTTTAATAGTTTTTTCTTAACAGTAAAAAGACCTGAAGTGTTGAAAATATTTTTCAAAACGATCTAGGAGAATAATTATAAATGGATGTATTAAAAATTCCTTTTTTAGCTCAGCTAAATAAATATAATCATAAACCCATAAGCACAACCAAATCATAATCATAAAATCCTTATAAAATAATAAATGGATCTTCAAAATATTGATTAAGGTTACCTAAAAAATATATAATTCAAATAATAAATACAACACTCAGTGTTTCTAGTGCTTTTTTTTATCAGTAAGAAGTTCCGACGCACTTGAAATAACAACTTTTATAGCTATAACTGTAAAACACAACATTTTAAAATTCGTAAACATGACTACTAGGACGCGTTTTTTTCGTTTTTCATTCCTTGGACTTCTTAGTATTTTCAAATGTGATTTGATAATTAGGTGTCCAAAATATATTTTTATCTCAGCTAGATAGATATAATTTTTTTAAATAATAAACATCTCTAAGGCATTAACCAATTTTCTGCATTTACATGTTTTACTCTCAAGGCATATTCAATTTTTCGTAGCGAATTTTTATCAGCAAAAATCCTGAAATGTATCAAAAAACCTCTTGCCATTTCAAAGATGAGTTGAAACGACTTCTATGGTGCACTGTATAAAAATTAAATTTTGGGATGTATATTCTAGACTCCAGAAACAATAAAAAAAAATAGTGACTAAAAAAATGGGGGGAAATGTCCCCAAGCGCATTTTGACAACGCGCAAAACATCGTATTTATTTAGCTGCTAGTTGGTAGTTGAGCTTTTATTATCGTAATAAACCACCTAAATAATCTTCGTAGTTTTTCAATAGCGGTTTTTTCTTTTTAGTTTAAAATTCAGTGGCCGAAACTTCCCTTTCTAAATATCAACCTTATGTTTTATCTCGTCGCTGAATCGTTTGAACATTCCCAAGCCACTTTGTCCTTATTGGTAGAAAATTTAGTAAAATAAGGCGATTTAAATAAACAAAAAAAGTTTCCATATGTTCCATGTATGGAACATAAAATAAAACTAGCTTCAAAAATAAAATCCCATACATTCCTCGCACCAATAAAATACCCGTACAATTCCCGCTTTTTCCAAACGTTGCAAACCCTGTCAGGGTTCCTACAGAATTTTTGTTTACACATTCGACAAATTTAACATTAAAATGTTTCTAAAGCCCACGGATTTCTGCATACTTTGAACTCTTTAAAAATAAATTCGCCTCCAATTTTACGGACGCTTAATTTTGATAATTTTCCAAGGAAAGGATTGTTCCACGTCTAAAATATTTTCGTCTAAAATTGAAACTCATCAACTTAAATTATTTAAAATTGAGACAATTTTATAATTTTTTGTAAATTTAACTTCTTAAACGATCGAAATATTCCAATTATCTGCTGTTTATTTTCAACTTCATTGTTTTTCAAACTATAATATTTTTTATTTGAATTCTTATTAATTACGGAGGCTTTCTAATTTTCATTTCATATTTTCATAATTTAAATATTGTTAAATTTGTAACTTAATAATTTTAAGATTGCTCAATTCTAAGATTTATTAGTTATCAAATTATTCCAAAAAGAATGTAATTAAATGAAATTGCTCATTTGAAAACACTTTCCACTCAATTATAAAAAGATTTCGTCGACATGTAATGGAATTTAAAACCAGCTTTTTTCTTACAATCCCTTCACAGATACTACCTTTTTCCTTTCACCCACTCCAAGATACCATATTTTCATAAATGTATCTGAATTTAAAATATGAAACATACCGTTCAGTTTTATGAGGAACAATTTTTTTTTACCATTGCTGAACTACTAATCATTATTAAAATACAAAGTATAAAACTCTCTCCAAAATACCAAAAAAGCATATTGAAATTATTTTTAAAAAACCCTAAGTCACTGAGTTAATTCTGTAAGGAATTATTACAAAAAAGTGACCATTATTGTGCTTTCTTAAATTTTACATAAATATACCTAAATATTGAATATTTTTCTAATATTCTTGGGCTATTTTTAAAGATATGTACATCTAAAACGTTTCAATCCCCTTGTTTCTTTTTTCAGCTATGAAAATTTTAAATCTTACAACAAATATCGTATAAGGTAAATGCACGAGTCGAGACAGTCCTAATAATCGTCAAAGTTAGTTATAATTAAAAAATATTATTAACAATATGTTACTAGGAAAATTAATTGATAAAAGTTATATATTTTCAGAATTTTTAGAATCAAATGGAATTTCAATTACTTCAAATGAAATAAGATGCAAAAAACTTTGTACATACTTTTTTATATACTTATAAACTATACTTTCTATAACTATATAACTTATACTTTCTTCATACAGTTTTTGTAGAGAAAACAAAAACTTTATTGAAGTTTTATGGGGGTGAGGGCTTAATTATTTTATAAGATTAAAGTGGGCCTTGCGTTAAAAAAAATATACTTTAATCAAATACTAAGTAGCAAAATGAATTTTTGTAAACTATAAAATTCATTATGCAACTAATAGGTTCGTTAAAAAACCCACCATTTTTTGGAATGAAATTATTAATATAAAGATAAAATACCTTTTTAACGAGTCTCGTCTTAGCGAGATTATCTGTGAGAGGGTGAGTTGTCATATCGAAAAGAAGGAAATTTTGTTTTTCGGTAGTGAGAACTCCTTTTTCAACCAGATTTTTTGCTAGCCTTTCCCTCACGTTCTTCAGTTGATATTTCAATTTCAGAGGATTCCAAGTTTCGCCTTAAAAGTTGCAAGGATTCATGTTTATTTCACAATCGTTATATCGATGGGTTCTACGCATATTCGGCAATTTTTTAGTTACCGCTAAGAATGCTACTATCATCCCATTACGAATAAGCACTAGTCTTTCGTTCCGCTACGGATAAGAACTAGTCTAACTTCAGTTAGTTAAGTTTTCAAGAGGAATAAATAAACTATTATTTTTCAAAATATTTCCCACGAACTCTAAACTCCAGTATTTTGTATTACAGTTTGTAATGTAATTTAGGCTCCTATAACTTTCAAAACGAGAAATTTCTACAGATTTTTATTTTTTTTTAACACTTCTACGTGTTTACTAAATTTCTTGCAAAATTAAGTTAGCCTAATTCTTATCCGTTGTGGAAAGATAGACAAAAGCTTATTTGTAATAAGATCATAGACCTCTAATCTTACAGAAAAAGAACAACAATCATTTAAAATCTTTAGAGACGAATTATTTTAATTTTCGGCATTAAAAATTAAACTGCAAATGATAGTATTTAATTTGGAAAATTCAACATGCCACAATTTCAAATTGGAAGTCTTCTATTATACTGCATTAGTTTAATTTCTAGGTTTTTAAAATTCGGTAGCGCACACAATTCATTAATATTGATTATTGAGTACACAAAATTGTACGATTTGCAATAAAAAATAGTGAATATTGTTCAATAATTTAGGTCTTCAAAATTAAAGAATTTTGAATTCAAAGCAATCAAAGTTCGAGATATTCAAAATGACACATTTCAATTTGAAATTATTGCCGATGAAACTTTCACTCTATTAATTCTAAATTTCTAATTCATCATTTTAATAAAAAATAGTTCAAGTTTGAACGTTTGAATTCTAAATTCTTCCATTCCACGGCTTACAATATAAAATTTTCAATTTGTAAAGTTTAAAAATTCAGGGTTTAAAATTAATATATAATTAGAATTTTTGAAATTGTTCAACTATTAAGACTGAATTTAAAATTTTACAATTAACAATCATTTTAGTTAAAACCCCTAAGACAATGAACGCTTTAGCCTTCCAATTTGAAATATAACTTCTAAATCTTGAATTTCGATTTTAAATAGCCTAATTTAAACCATTGTTCATTTCCAAATCTTAAAAAATAAAAGTTTTAATCTGAAATTATTCGATTTTTAATGCTTCCAAATTAAGATTCTGCATCTCGAAATGTTTCAATTAACACATATTCTAATTCACACAAATATTAAGAATAATCAAAGCAAAACTGACCACTCAAGTATTCGATCCAGCTCTGTACAGTTTCTGGAGGATCAGTTTCTCTTATGTGCTTTAAAGCTTCATCCAGCAAAACATCACCAGTAGGTGCACTACTTTTTAATATTAGTTTCCGGGACAACAATCCCCTTTTCCGCAATTGAGCTTTTTCGAGCTCCACTCGACCCCGAAGTCCAAGTTCTGCTAAGATGCAGCCACGAAGTCCTGAACTTATACAGTCATTCCAGAACGATGTGTAGCCCTGAAAAGAACTTTAGTTGTTAATTTTTCTCCTTTATTACACGGAAATTTTGAACTATATCCAAATGGAGTTTAATATATAATGTGCAGATTTCCTGAAAATAAAACCAAGTATCCAGCGACCAAATATTGACAACCACCATAAAATGTTCCTATTGCAATTTGAAAAAAGATAAAAATTTCCTAAGAAAGAAAAGAAATTATTTTTCTGAACAAAAATAAAAAGGAGAAAAGAAAAATGAGAAGACTTGATTCTCAGGTATCAGGTAGAGAGTATCTAGATTTCGTTGCTGTTCCTACCGGCTGAAATTTTTCTTTCCTTGATAAGGGAGCTCTTTGAGTGCCGAAACGTTAGTGATTATTTTTTCCAAATTTTTTTATATTGTAATTTGATAATAATAAAAATAAAAAGGACGAAAGAAATAAAAAAGAGAAGGAAGGGGATTTAGTTGGTTGCTTCCACATTTTTCTTTTTCCTCTTTTATTTTTTTCCAAAAATATAATTGTTTTTCTTTTCTTTTAAAGAAAATTTGTTATCTTTTTTCAAATTGCACTAGGAACATTTTATGGTGGTTGTCCTTTCGTTGTTGGAATCTCGGTTTTATTTTCAGGAATTCTGCACATTAACTTGATTATTGGACGTTTCACTGGGAGCAACTGCCATCCAAAAATTACACCAAAGCCCAGCAGAACCACGGTAAATCACACCTATGGCCCCGTCGCACGGGCGCGATTTGTGTCTGTGTGTGTGTTGAAAAATTAACTTACGAAGCTATGAAAAGACGTCACAAATTTAAGCCATGTGCAGAATTTAACGGTAAATTGTGGATAATTAAATATGTGCATAAAAAAAGTGATGTTGCAAAATCAATTATTTTTTATAGGCGCTTATTCAAACTTAAACTGATAAGCTTTATCGATATAATGGAAACCCTGCCTGGTGACGATGGAATTTCTCACATAAACTTATCTAGTGATATTCATATGGTAAACTTGATTGAATAATGAATTCTATTGCGGAATTTTTGCGTCACTTTTTTATTTCTTCTTGAAAAATAATTTTTTGTTCTGTTTCGAATTTGTTGTGCCTGATCAATTACCTTTTTCAACAACGTCTTCGAAAATCAATATGGTTAAAACTATTAGATATGCTTGAAGCAAATCGTACTTGGGAATATTCAGAGAGAACATCTTCCACCAGAAGCAAACAATAGTAAAAGATATTGTAAACATGCTTGAATCTTCGTAGTGAAAGTTCCTAGCTCAAGGATCATTGGCAGAATTTAATGGAATTTAAACTATCTGATGCAGAAAACCTGTTCAGCGATTAAACCAAAAGGCAGAATAGAATATCATCAGATTTATTAACGATTAATAATTCTCATCGAAGTTTAAAGAATAATATTTCTATCTAAGTATATTTATTAAAACATGTGCTTCAAGTTTTGAAGGATTAACTTACCAAGATTTTTAATTTATTTTTAAACGACAAATAACCCTGAACTTAAAAAAAATATTACGGCAAAATAACAACTTGTACTTTAGAAACCATATTCCATTAATTTCAACGATCGAAATATCAAGCAGAGTATTAAAAGATAGCGGCAAAAATCCTCATTTAATAAAGATGAGCATTGAACCCATTTGCATATTAGAACATTTCTAGATTAAAACATCTACCTTTGTTTGTCACGCGTACATTTTATTCGAGCCTAAAAGTATGTACAAAATAGATGATGCACAAAATGCACGTATTAAAAAAAACTACATTGAATCCACTAATGCGTGAATCTTAATGAGGATGAATGCCAGATATAACAACATTGGTTATTAATATACATAGATAAGAAATTATGGGTTTTTGATAAGAAGCTATTAAAATAGTTTTCGGTTTTAAACGTCAATGGTCTCTTAAAACCTAAAACCCACTTTTTAAATATGAAATGTAGAGGAATTCGTGAATATGCGGGAAGAAATAACAAATTATCACACGCAATACTTTTTTTACGCGAACTTTGATTCAAATAGTAAAATTCATCATTTAAGGAAAATATGAACAAATGTTTATAATTTCTATACATGTAAAATATAAAAACTACCGGTCAACATTTTGAGTTCATTTCTTTTTTCAAAGATTGATTAAGTTGTCTTAATTTATGTCAGAGAGTTCTGTAATG
The DNA here is from genome assembly GCA_010014905.2 of Druon quercuslanigerum. NCBI lineage: Eukaryota > Metazoa > Arthropoda > Insecta > Hymenoptera > Cynipidae > Druon > Druon quercuslanigerum. Next base: position 8,614 of record JAAAKG020044468.1, read on the forward strand.
TTTTTAGGCTTATTTTAAAGCTATTTTGCCACAGTATCGCCACAGCTTACGAACCTAAATCTAAAAAATGTCCTATCAAAGTGAAATAAGTTAAAGTTGTATCAAAATATGTTGAAAAATTTGAAACCATTTTATTTGTTGGCAAATCAGAATAAAAATTAAATAAATATATATTTTTGAGGGACTTTTATAGAAACTTCAAATTTTTCCAACTTTTTTGTTACAACTTAACTTCTTGCACTGTAATAGGAAAAATGTCTAGATTTATGTTCATGACCTGTTGCGATACTGTGAAAAAATAACTTTGAATTCAGCATAAAAACACTTTAAAATTATTATATTTTCGGATAATAGCTAAAATTTAAAAAAACATTAAAATTTAAACTATTTTTGCATTATCAACTTCAAAAAAATACACAAATGGCCTCAGCCTGGGCTCATTTTATACAGAATCTTGAGAGCATTCAACCCTTTAAAGAGAAAAAATGTTAAATTAAGAGAACTGAATCAACCATCAAAAAAGGGGTGAACGCAAAATTCTGACCGGCAGTGTAGGATAGAAGTGTCTTCGTCGTTTTAATCTCTAGGTACCACGATATGACAAGATTAAAATAAGGAAACCCATATTAGCGACGTTTTCCAGACATGTTTGTGCAAAATATTAACGTATTTTAAAAACCAAACCATTTTCCTCGTCAGGCTCAACCATATTTGTTAAACATGATTGTTTACGTTTAGCAATTTGGGTTGAGTCTGATTATGAGAAATGCGACCTGGTTTTTAACACGTTAATTCTTTTAAATAAATCATTGCCTGGAAAACTTTGCTAAGAAATAAGAATTCTCTTAGTTTAATCCTATTATATAATTTGTAAAATATAACTTCAATCAAAGAAAAAGTAGAATAGTTGATAGAATAGTTAATTGCAACAATATTAACTATTTGAAAAAACTATCAATTAAATAAATCAAATAAATATGTTCTCAACTTTCAAACTAAATTTTTCCAATAATTTGGGAAATACTCGTAAGTTATAAAGAATTCATGTGGAAAATTAAAAAGTATTCGATATCATTTAAAAACTATTGAGGTTAGAGAAAGTATTTCTCGTTTTATATAAACAATTACGGTAATAAGCATTCAAATTTAACTACTTCAAATATGACGTAAGTAAGATTGTACCTCATTTACCGGTCCAATGATCTACCTTATAATTTGCAGCCGAAAGAACATTTCAAGAAAAACTTAAATTTAGATGAACACATTCCGTTCCTGTGAAGTATCGAAACTCCAGGCAAATCGCCTTATAGATAATATAAATGTTAAATTATTATTTAATTCCAATGAAAACTTTTTTTTTGTTCAAATTCCTATTGTCAAATCCAAAAACTTCGTTCTACAAATGCCTCTGCATTCCACATTTTTCAAACTAGAACTAAAAAATATGCTCAAACATATTCAAAACATTGGAATCAGAAACTTAAAAAAAAACGAATTTTTAGTTCATCCAACAAGCATCGTTAACTTTTTTTAATATAATAATTGTTTCAAGGACACAAATAACATAAAGGGCTGTCACAACAGTGTGATCAAAACGTTCGTAATGACACCACATTGCAGTGACAGTTAAGTTCTTAGTTATTTAGAACAAAATTTTTTAATTAGAGCCGATAAACCTTCGATATGACTTTATTCCGGAAATACAAGCTGATTACGAACCTCCTTATCTTTGAGCCCTAGCAGCAGAACCTCCTCCATGAGAGTCAACCTAGTTTCCTTATCGGAATCCTCGTCGACGGTGGGGTTAGAATTAAGGTCCTTTTGCGAGGAACTGTCAGCTTCACTTCCATGACCTGACAGCAAGTCAGGATGTCCTCCAGCATCGTTGGAACCATCCTGATCGAAACCACTGCCACTACTGCTGTTCACTACCCTACGTCGTTGAACAAGCCCGTCCCCACGATTCATTATTAAAAATCACTGAATTTTCTCACTGATCAATATATCAGCGTTTCCAGCAGCACCGAAACAAGAGTTAACCTTGATTAAAAATTGTACACGGCATGTGTCGGGAGATAAACACTATTCTGTTGACGTTTGATCCCGCACGACATATCTTTTCAAGATGGCCAGGTCCCTTCCTACGCCAACAATTTTGTGCACTGCACTCAAATCTCCAGTGTTGCACACAACGTAGCGCAAACAAAAACAGATGGGAAATAACAATGTTTTGGAAACGAGGTGTCAGCAATATATGGGAGTGAGAATTTCCTGGTTATCACGGATGAAGTCAATATTGGGCGGTCTGCCTGCTATTTTCTGTCGTGACGGACACCCACCTCAACAGCTCGACTCACTCACTGAAAGCATGAAGTTGGCTCGTAAGTCGCAAGATGGAGCACTTCTGCGCAGTGCTGCCACGTATATCGAAAAATGACTTTCTGGGTATTTAGGTTTAAAAAAAAGAAAGAATAGGCCTGTTAAAATAAGGTCTAATCGGATTGCTTATTCCATAAAATATTTATTTTTTTGCTCTTAAAAATATGTTTAGTCATTTCTTATGGAAAGTAAACTTTTGAAGGTTATGTCACTCAAAAAATTATAGTTATAAATTAAAACTTTTACAGATAGGAACATAAATTTAAATGTTTTAGGGTTTAAAATTTCAGTTCACCGTTGAGACCAGAAACAAAGTTCATTATAATTGCTTTAGCCCAAAAACAATATAATATTTGAAACCAGAATGATCACATGATCTCAGATTGCGCGGGAAATTTGAATTTATTACATGAACATGGAATTACTATTTTAATTTGTTAAAACACGCTTTATTTATTATTTACTCAATGACGCTTTACTAAATATCATGTATACATATTTAAAATCTGAGAACATAGATATGTTTAAAAGTGTTGGATGTTTAATCGACGTATGCGGGTTCTCATAATTTAAAATTGAGGATATTGATCTCGTGACAGTTTCTGGTCATTTTCTTCATGACAATATACCATTTACCGATATCCATCTTATACATAATTTTCTTATTTAAAAAACAGACAATAACAAACATATCTACTATAGGTGGATCGAAATATAAGATTTTGGATAATGCAGAATGGCAAATGCTAAAAATTGATTACGTTTATTACAAACAAAAATTTCTCATGATAATGGCAATTCTTATGTACGCTTTTAGGCATTTAATGCTAATAACAAATTTCAATAAAAAAATATAGCTTCTGTTTAAGTTATAATTTTTTTTAAATGATGAAAAATGTCATTTTTGTAGATTTTGTTTATTTTTGGTTCTAACTAATATTACGGAATTCCCCATAAAACTATTTGATCAAGTATACCGATAGGGATAGTATTACGGAAAAATTCGTAACGGTTGACGGTTCGTTAAGTTTATTTTAAATACGAAACGAATGTTATTGGTATTATGTATATAACATTTCTTTAGTTCGCACTGGAGAAGCTATAATTTCCTTAGTCCTCAAGAAATTTCTGATTAGACTTTAAAGCTGTGATAAAACAAGCCAAAAACCACTGAATTCACAAACTTTTAATGAACGTAACGTTAAAGAACATTTTTTTCGAGATCTGAGAAAATAATTGCTTGTCACTCCGAAAGTCGTCCCTGACGCGCTTAATAAAATTGAACTGAACCATAAAATTTCTATTTTTGCTCATTTTCAAAACATTATAATCGTAAAAAAATCTATTTTTTTAAATTCGAATATTTCACTAACATTTACTAACAAAAACTGTAAGTACATAAAAAGGAATTGTCGGGCGGAATTCACTTTAAATAGGGCAGGCAGTCATGCTCAAGTCATAGAATCATTCGCCACTCAAATACGTTGTTTTTCTGCTCTATAAAAATGCGAGAAATTTTTAAAATATTGACTGATATTTTACATAAATTAAAAAATTATTTATTTTTTAAATCAAACACAATAGTTTTAAAACTTGAATGATTTAGATACATTTTGGTGTATCGTTAATTTTAGAAAAAATTTTATTTTTTGAACAAAAATTATGACAAGTTTTTAAATATATTTTTCGAGCATTATTTTTAAAAATATATGCTTTGTATTAGTTGAATTTTTTTTTGATCTATAAAAAAAAATTTGTTCATTATTGTTATTTACCATTTTTATTTAAGGTTCAAAATGTTTTCTAAAGCAATCTTGACAATTTTTAAAGGAGAAACAGTCTATTATTTTGTTATATAATTATAGGGCGAAATGTGAAAGGTAATTTTTTAATTTAAATACTTGCTATCTGTTACGAAATACTACAACGTAAATTATTATTTTAATACAATAAACTTTAAATTTTAGTTTCACAGAAATTGAAGTTGAAAAACATTTAATTAGGAATAAAGAATACAAATTAAAAAGGAGTTCTTCTGCCCCTTCTCGCCACGGTGCTGGGACATAATGTTACATTCACTGGGATGAGACGGGACACTAATAATTAAACATTTTTTAATTAAAAAGTCATTTTTTATATTATTTCGTGTGTAGTAATATTATTTATAATTTTTCAATACATAAATCGTTATAAAAAGTAACATTAAAATTACATAAACATTGATTTTATCTCATGAAGAAGCAATACTAATTAGTTTTGCAACAAACAATTAATTGTAAATATTTATGTTCATCTGAAGTAAGTATGAAATAGGATAGTGAAAAAATTTCTAAAAATGATTTTCTGCAGCTTAACGGTATATTTAGCTATGTTTTGTATTTATTTAGTCTTATAGCACTTAACTGGTTAGAAAATTTTTCTAAAATTTTAACATATTTTGATATACTGACCTATTTTTATAAGAGGTAATTCATGTTTATAATAAGGGTTTCTGAACTCGAGAAACATTCCAAAAGATTATCTCCCTACATGAAGATATTAAAATAATGAAAATATGAATATTATTAAACGAATTTCGCTTACATGTACAAAATCAATAATACGTAGAAAGATGAACACTTTTGTGGCTAAAATTCTTAGAATTAAAAATTTTGTTTAGCCAATTATTTAAATAAGAATTACAGCCCTATACATATTTCAATATTATTTACACATTTAAATATGGTGGAATCCATGTCGTTTACGATTGCTGTCTCTGAAAAAGTTATATGACAGGGATAGACACTGTGTCTCTTCTCACCCCAAATTGTACTTTTCATTTATATATAAATATTAGGAACTTGTCTTTAAACATTTTTAAAAATCGGTTAATAAATTTAAATTCAATAATTACTCTGCACAATATACTTTATACTAAATATATATTCTGACAATCTCAATAAATAATTTACATTTAAAATTGCTTTAAAATAACAAAAATCTGCTCCTAAAATTTAAACATTACTGTATTTTTTATTATGTTTAACTTTTTTTTTAAACTGGCTTAGCAGTTCACCTGCCTATTCATAAAAAACATTTCTAAAAAATACATAACTTATTAGAAAATCGTCTTCCCTAGCGTCCCGTCCCGACATGGTCTCCCTACTATGATAGACGTTTTAATTTTGTTTATTTAAAGATAAAATGTCCGTAAAGAAAAGGATATAACGATATATGTAAAAAAAAATAAACGCGTGACGTAATATGTAAACAATCCCTAAATGATGACCAATATTAATGAAAAATTGTAAATTTAAACTACGATAAATTGAAATCTTAAAGTGCACATTGGTAATTCGGAATGTGAAAAACTTGGACAGATATGTTCAAACTTCTATCGTCTAATTTTAAATTTGGATTAAATTGAAATTCGAGGTGATCAATTTATAAATTTATTAAATTATTGCGTCTTTTTCATCTTATTATTTTTCCCATTTGCAGAATTGCAAGACAGTTATGATACTAAAGTTGGAAAGGAATTAGCTGGAAAATGGTACTGATGCTGTATTATACTAACACAAATTCCTGAAAGAAATTTTTCCCATAGTTATTACATGTTTCTCTTATAAAGACTTAACTATGTTCAGCTCACTGAATACACTGACTACCATCCCTGTGGTATGAGAATATTAGTTGACTAGCAAGATTATACGCGCTCTACAGCGCGCGGGAAACATTGCCTTTCCAAATAATAATATAAAAATATAAAACAAGGTTACTATAATTTTAATTTTCAATTGTAAAGTTCATTTACTTAAAAAATATTTTCTTTCTAGATAAATTTGTAAAGAGACTTGGAAAATTGGGAAGCTACCTCAGAAATATTGACTGTATAATGCTTTTTCGTAATTTCTTAATTGTTAAGGATTTGAAATTGACTTTATTATTTTAGTAAAATAATTTCATTTTGAATATATATCAGCATTCAATAATTAATTTTGAATGTTTCATTTCGACATTTTTAATTATGATATTGTGCTACAAATTTAAAACGTTTTTTTTCAGTTTTGTAGATGTAAGATTAGAGCTTATAATTTAAAACATTTTCGCCAAAGAAGATCATCAGAAAATTGATTTGTCCAAGCTTTTAGTAGAAAATATTAAAAGCCTACAATATTGTACTAATGTATATCAGGGTCGCTGAACAATTAAAAGTTGAGTTTTTTCGATTTTATTTTCTCTTAGTGAAGGAAACTCTGTGGAATTTTTTTAAACTAAAAAAGAAGTTTTAGTGTTACCGGAAAGTTTTTAAAACTTTAAAAATTTTAGTATAAAATTGAAAATTATAAAAACAAAATTCTTGCTGAATAAAGTAATTAGTTTTTTATTGAGGAAAAATGAACTTTTTGGATTCGGCTGGATTAAATTTTTTTTAAAGTTAAAAAATCTTTTCCCTTAAACTTATTTGGTTTAAATTAGAATAACAAATGATCATTTATATTTTCAAAACTAATTTATTTACTTATAATTTTCATGACTTTTGCCTCTTTTGTGATTTTCAACTACTACTATCTAATACGAAAATTGTGTGTAAAAAAAATAAAATTACTGCCCAGAAATAATTTCAGGGTGACCGTTTTAATCGAGGAAAAATTCCCCGGTCATTTTCCGCAAAACGTTCAAAGCTGAAGTCTTTTGAACTTTAATCTTTAAAAACTGAAACTTAAAAATGTTGTTATTTCGAACGCAAAATAATTTCGACACATAAAATGGAAGCTTTTAACACTCATAAGTTGATAATTTAAAAAAATATTAAATGCTGCTAAGCAGCAAAATTAGAAATTTTTAACTTTTATAAATTATACAGTTTAAATATTAAAAAATATATAAAATCCACGCTATCATTTTAAATTCTCTGAATTGAAGAATGAATAAACACAATCATTTTTCAATTGCTATTCATACATTCGAATTTGTTTTGGAATACTTTTTAATATTCTCGTGACATTTTTGAAAAATAAAAAATCACTAAATTTTTCCAGGAATCTTTAGGAAAATTTTGTATAATCTGGAAATATTTTTAAATTTCTTTCAAATTTTATTTCTAAATGTTTGAAAATCTGCATTTTATTTTAGAATTTTTGAAATCTTGACAAATTGTAAATTATTTTTGAAATTTTTTCAAACTTCTACACATCTTTTAAAATGATTCGAATTTTTCATAAATCTTTTAATTAACCCGGAAAAATCAAAAAATTTGCTTTAAAATTTTCTAAATTGTTTTTACCAATTCGAGAATCTTTTGAAATATTTTCTTAAAACTTATTTTTCAAAATAAATTTTTTTTTATTTTTCTAGAAATCCTAATGCATTTTTTCATTCCTTGAAAGGTGCCTAAAAAGTTTAAAAAGATTCTAAATTTTTTGTTCGAAATCTTTAAAAATCTACATTTTGTAAAAAATTTGTTGAAATCTTTTCAAGTTTCCAATTTTTTTGGTAATCTTCTAAAAACCTCTTAATATCTCTAAGACGTTCTTACATTTTTTCTAAAGTAATAATTGTTTACTCTACATTTATTTGTTTTGGTTCTTTAATTTTTTTAATATTTCGTTAAAGTTGATTTTTCAAAATAAAAAACTATTTAAAATTTTAAAAGGAATCTTAAAAATATTTTTTTATTATATTAAAATCTTTCAAAGTCCTTAAAAAGTTTGAAAATTTTATTTAGAAATTTTCAAGAATCTATAAATTTATATTGTTTTTAAATCCTTTCAGTTTCAAACCATTCGTTTTAAAAACCTTTAGTTTTTATTTTTTATTTATAATTTTTTATTTTTAATAAACATTAAAATATTGCTACTTAATTGAAAAATCGCTCTTTTTCTTCATTACAAATTTTCAAAATGAAAGCCTTGAAAATGGAATATTTTTGGCTGAAACAACATTTGTATAGGATTTGCAATTTAAAAAAAGTGTTTAATTTAGAATCTATTAATTTTTAATTATTTTAAAATTTACCATAGTTTACAAAGTTTTAATCGTACATGTAAAATCAATAAATTATTGTTTAATTTCTAATACTCGAACTGCAGTTTAATTAAAAATAATTAATGAAATTATATTTACGGTTGATCAACTTAAAACGTTTTTTTGTTAACGAATTTCAGTTTGAAGCACTATCCATATTTTATTGCTCAAGTTTTCAAAACTGCATTTTAAAATTCTTTCGATTTAAAATGTACCCATAAAAATAAAGACCCAAAATGGAAAATTTGTATGGTGAAATATTTTAGAATCACTCATTGTGAACTAAATTATATTATAATTGAAAAAGTTAACAAGTAAACTTAAAACTTAACAAATTTAAATCAACCTCGCGGTAATAAGCGTTAAATAGATAAAAATTAACATTTTCATATTTCAGCGTAAAAGTGAAGATTATTCTATTCTTTTGAATGTGCGATTTTTCCATCTGTCTAAAATGTCATAATAAGAATAGGAAATCTCTGAAACTAATTCATTTATATTTCCATAGCGACCGCCACATAGTTTTATATTCCCCGAAAGAGAACGTGTTTTCAATATATTTAATTCCTGGTAATTATACCGACAAAATATGTGCAATAAATTGTTTTAATTCCTTCATGTGGAATATAAATTTTGAAGTTTTAATCAATTCAAGTCTGCCTCTCTAGAGTTAAAATTATTTTAATGCACACCATCGAATATATTTCTGTAATGAATTTTTTAACATGTTTAAATAAATTATTAAAATATAAATAAATATAAATTTGAATAATTGTTTTGAATTTATAAGTTATAAAAAGCCACCTTGACTTTGTATACAATTTTTACACATAAGATAAATGCACTAGTAATTGTCACCTTAAGTCAAATTTGAAATTAAAAATGCTTATTATTATTATACCATTAAGCCGTTTCCCTTTCTGGGTAGGCATGACTCACTCGGTGGAGAGAGGAGTAGTGTGAGGCAGGGGTTATAGAATTGTTAGATTGATCTAGAATCTTCGTGTTATTTATTTAAATGACACGTTCAGTACGCAACACTGCTCCAAGCCAGGTTGCTGATCAATCTCTCTAGCAATCACCCCAAGTGAAGATCCTCATAAATTCGTCCTGCAAGGTTACCACTTGTGCCCATTAGTATCTAAGGTCTTTTGTTTCAGGCGTCATTCACTCTACTGGCACTCTTTCTCTTAACTCTCATAATTGTATTTAAAATTAAAACACAATCCTTATTTTCACAGAGGGCTCAAATGATTAAAGCAGATATAGGAAAACTCAATTTTTAACACTTAACAGGATATTTATTATTATTACACCATTAAACCGTTTCCCTTTCGGAGTAGGCATAACTCACTCGGTGGGGAGAGGAGTAGTGTGAAGAAGGGGTTATAGAATTTTTAGATTGATCTAGAATTCTCGTGTTATTGATTTAAATAACACGTTCATTTTGCAACACTGCTCCGACCCAGGTTGCTGATCAATCTCTGTAGCAATCACCCCAAGTGAAGATCTGCACAAAGTCGTCATGTGAGGTTCCCCACTTGGGTCCATTAGTGTCCAAGGTCTTGTTTCAAGCGTCGTTTCCTCTACTGAAACTCTGCTTGTTAACTATTTTCCGCCATACTTTTCTGTCCTGGCACACTTCTCTAGCTTCTTTAACGTCCATGCATTTTTTCATGCAGGGTCTCGCGTTTCTATGGCTTCTTATGTCCCTTCTAACTAGGGTCTTATTCACACATTCTAATCATTCTTTCCGCGGTCTGCCTC
>JAAAKG020044479.1:0-18764 GCA_010014905.2 Druon quercuslanigerum
TGGCCGATTCCACCGTCCCTTCCACTGCGAATTTCTCTGTCTCCTGCCACCCTTGCATATTCATTATCACATAGTCTATCACAGATACATTGAACTACTATTACCATTATTACTCTCTCTGCAACATAAATTATATTATTATTATGAATAATACGATACAACAATACGTTTAGCATTTTTAATCCTTGTTTTATCGAATATTGCACAAATTTTTAAAGTTGTCCTTCGTTTTCATGTCCTCTCGGCCCTACGAATATTTAATTGGCTTTCATGTAAGAAAAAATATTATAATCAATGTAAATTTTAGTGAGATTTGTTACTTGGATAAGAGTTCAATCAATTTTATTCTTACATAATTAAATAATTAATTTGCTCTTTAAAAAAATTAGTTTAACTGCACTCTCAAAAGCACGTACCTTAATTACACGTCCTGTCGGTTTCGCCGAAAATTCCTTAATTACTTGAGAACTATTAAAAAGTAAGTTCAGATTTAGATTCAGCGAGTCAAAATGTATAGACATTAATTTTTAATAAATGTATAAGCTTATTTTTGATACGCACGCACACGAGAAATTATAAAATTTCCTATGTGCGAGAAGTCCTGTCGGCCCCAGTCGCGAGATTCGAGATTAGTCGTTTTCACAATGGCGTAATGCTGAGCGCTAGCCTTCTTCGCATTTCAAATACACGACGGTGCAGTGTGATAAGACATTGTAATTAAGAAATAAAGATAGTTATTGTGTTCATTATTATCAGGTCCAGACAGGATCCTTTTTATTACTATCACACACATAGTGTATGAATTAAAATATATTTTTCATTATAAATTAAAACAGTTAATTTACGCTTTTAAAAACGACTGGCAAAATAGAAAAAAAAGAGAAGTTGAAAGAAGAAAAGTGCACAACCTACTAATTATAATATTTTAAATGCAAAGAAACAAAAAGGAAGCATAAAAACAAATAAAATATATAATGACAGACATTTATTTCGGAATTATATGACAAGCATAATTCATACTGAATTTGATATTAATTAAAGGAGAAATAATTAGTTTGCACGATTTCAGCACGTTCAAAATATTTAAGCCATTCCCAACATTATGTTATAATTTTTTAATAATAATTAATGAATTTTTTTCGCTGCGACGGTTATTTTTCGTTACCGGATTATTAGTTCTTCAAGAAACAAAATTTGTTTCATTCAGTTCGAACAACTTTTTTTTAGAAGTTACACTCCCCAAAGTGGCCGACTTTTTGAGAATCACCGTTATACAACTTCTTCAGATCAATTTCTCTGTTGTCCATTAACAAATTTATCTAACACATTTCATTTTTCAAAATTGGTAAAAGACAAAGAAATAAATTCAAACAAGTTTTTCACTAAAATTCATATTGAAAAACTTATTATTTACCCACATTTTTTCTCTTTTTTAAAATGATTAACGCGCATATCTTTTGATGAAAAAAATAGTTTCATGTCAAGATTCCGGCGCTTATTGTTCCGACTGATGAATTATATTTTTATTTTTTTTAATAGTAAGTAGAACACATATTTTCGTTTGCCTATAAAGTTCGTTATTATTAAAAAAAGAATTCCTTCATGAACTGAAAAGTAAAAGCCCTTCTAAAATAAAATGCGACAATTTTAATACCACAGAAGTAAAAAAAAAAATTAAACCTTCTTTTCCACTACAAACAGACACTCACAAGATAAACCAAATACATACCTATTTGTATGAAATGATTCTTATACTCGTATATACTGAAACTAATTGTGTTGACTTATTGTAACAAATCCTGAATGTCTGGTCTTTTATATACAAATTAGGTAAACAGATGGCTGTTTCAAAAAACTAAAATTACTTGTTTTGCAAATATTTAAGTTTTATTATTTGATTTTTAAGTCGTCTTCTACTTGAATCATAAATTTTTCCGTGCCCTCTTATCAATTATGTTACGTGAAGAAAATAACAAAGTTGGAAAAACAAAACAGTCAACATGTTTAAAAGAATAATCTACTCTAACGACTGACTTTTAACCAGAGTAGTATATGAATGTTGCTAAATATTTAACGAATAAATATTTCATCTAGAAGAAAGTACCAACATTTAAAATGTTTCAAATATGAATTCCAGACATTTTCTTATTTTGTTAAATTTTCCAACTGGAGAAATAAGTAAAATTGAGTTTTTTTAATGTAAAATATATAGCAGAAAGAAGCAGTTCCCAATAGGTGAACGTGGCGATTTCCTTCACACTGCGTATAGTTATGTATTTTGACACGCTGATTACGAAAATGATAGTTAAAATTGGCGACTCAGCGATTTTTATCGTGAAATTGCGAAAAAACCACAAAAAATATGGTTTCTTGCGTTTATCTTAGCCAATATGCAAAATCTCGAAAAATGTTTCCAATAAACGTTGTAAATCGCACAAAAATACATATTTTTTGTGCAACAAATTTTTTTCTACAAGTGATAGTTTCCAAGAAAATGAGAGATATCTCGATTTTTATGAAAAAAAACAATGAGCATACTACGGGAAGGTTGGAGTATTTTAAAAAGCATTTTTTTTGTATTTTTTAATTTTTTAATTGTTTTTTTACTTTTATGATTTTTAAATATATTTTAATTTACTTTAGTTAGAAATACTGAGTATATTCTATTTATTGTCTTCATTGTATACTCCTTATAAGTTTTTTTATAATAGACTACACCCCTGTGACTGGTCACAGAAATAATATAAGGTCACACTCCTGCCCCTTTCCCACGCGTCATGGGGGGCGGGAAGGCACCCCTATGACTGGAACCAGAAAAAACTTAGGAAACGGGTTCAATTACGCATATAAGACGGGTTGCTGACACTGGGGGACAGTTAACACTCGAAAGCGAAAAGAGCATGAGTTTTATGGTTTTTTTTACAAAAATCGAGATATCACTAATTTTCTTGGAAACTATCACTCGTAAAAAAAATGTGGTGCACAAAAAATGTGTATTTTCGAAAGATATACGACTTTTATTGGAAGAATTTTGCGAGATTTTGCATATTGGCTGACTAAACGCAAAAAACCACATTTTTTATGGTTTTTTCGCGAATTTGCCATGAAAATCGCCTAGTCGCCAATTTTCACTATCATTTTCGTAATCAGCGCGTCAAAATACATAGGTATACGCAGTGTAAAGGAAATCGTCACGTTCACCCATTCGGAACTTTATCCAATGCATAATCAATCTTTTCTCTCTCTTATTCTACTCACGAAATAATGAAAGGAACCTTCGTATTTGCGTATTTTTGAACTCAATTCTTGTAATTCTTGACGTTTTCAATTTTTATTAGCAGAATGTAATTATTTTTTAAATATTGTGTTACTAAAATAAAAGGTCTTAGAATCGACAATTGCAGTTTGGTGGTAGTGAATTCTCTTTTGCTAAAGCTCCTTCGCTTTTAACAAATAAATTCTCATCAAGTATTTTGTGTTTCTTACTAAATTTTTTTCTGCATTATGTTCAACTCCATTATATCAAATGTATATTATATAAATTACTGTACTTTGGTCTGAGACAGTTTATTTAGATATTGAAAAATAAAGGACAAATTTTATATTTTGTTATTACTTTCACATTTGTTACTTATTTTGCATTATATTTTATTCTAAACTACAATGAAAATTGTATTATTTCAATAAATTTATATTCGTGCAATTCACAATATGCATTAGAATTGAAATATTTGCTTTTTATAAATCTAATTTTTTATTTTCCATGTTATTTTTTACGATTTAAACTAAAAAGACGCATCCTATCGTAAAATCCCTCGAACAAAATTTGTAAACATAATTTAGTCGAAAAATTTTATTATTTACAATTTTATGAATGCAAATTTTTTACCTTTATGTTTGCATTGCCTTTCAAAAGATTAAATTTTTTATTGCCAATTTTATTTTTCACGATTAAAACAAAAACTGCGCATTTTAACAGAAATTGATCTTTATTTTTTCTCGGGGCTTGTGTCATTTGTCTACAAATTTTGTTTTTCTAGTTTCAATGCTGTTCCTTACAAATAAAATAAAAACTACGCATCCTATTAAAAAGGGAATATAAAATATATTTGTAGATATTTTCAGGGTGTACAATTTTCATCCATTCGTCCTTTGTCCTTTCTTGCATAGTTGGACCGCCAAATAGTATTTTTTTAATTTTTATTATTTCTTGTGCCATCTAAATTTGAATTTATAATTATTCCACAAAATCCAAGAAGTTGTTACGACTATCTTGTAGGGCTTTAAAAAAGTAATGTTTTTCTTATCTTGGCTTTATTTCATAACGTGCATTATTACACAGAATTTTTAAATCTTAAAAAAGTCGTCTCAAAAATTGTTGAAATGCGTTCACTTTTTGATTTTTTTTCAAAAGTGGCTGGCTAACAAATTTGACCCATTGTTTTTTAAACTAAAATAGTTTACCAAAAGCTCATAAAAGAGAAATTATGTTTTAAAAGTAATCGTGCTAAGACACACATGCATGCATATGTAGACTCACACATTAGGACATGCACACCGTTATACACATTCGTCAAAATCTGTTTTTTATTAAATTATCTGCAACCCTCTTTATGTTATTGTGTTTATAGGAAGTGCGAAATACACACAAACTAATCCTGACAATTACTTTCTCTATGAGAAAGAAAAAACATGTCAGAGTTCATTAATGTTTATATCACTCTAATAACATCAATGTGAAACCAGTTTTAAGAAAAACACACTAGCACCCATATTTTTTGTCACTCGTGTAAAAAAATAAAATTTGTAAAATCATTGCAAAAAATGTTCAAATTTAAGTTTGCTTCTTTGAGTGCATTATTGTCAGATCTCAAGTAATTATTTTGCATATATAGATCAGTCTATAATTTTATTGTAATTAAAAAATTCATAGATCTATACAATATAAGCCCACACACGATTGCAAATTTATATTTCTCTCGTATAGTAATTCTGGTTATTTTCACAGATAAATCTAATTGGCATACAGTTTAGAGAAGTCGTTGAAATTTTAGCCTAAGTAAAAACAAAACTTTTTCTTTCATTTTCACGCAAAATTTTTCCTAAATAAGTTTGTAATAAGAAAAATCTTTTAATCCTTTGACGCAAAAAAATAGATTTATCGAGTGTAATCATTCTCCTCGACAATGTACATTATTAAAAAATTTTGTTAATTATAACTCTTGCTAGCAATGTAATTATTAACATATGGCTTTTAATTTATTTTTCAATAAATCGATATCGAACGTTGCCCATATAGTTTTAAAGATCAAATATAAACTTTATTGTCACAAATGTTTTACACCCATTTGAATAACACGAAACATTCGTGCTGCTCTCATTGGATTACCAATGATTAAAACCTCGGGTCACGGTTTTAGATAAAACTTTTTCTTAATTTCTTCTTCATGAAGTTACGTACAAAAAAAAAATAAATTACTTTTAAAAGTTCAAGTCGGCTACTCTTGCACAAAACTGCTCAATTAAAGCGAGAAAAAAACCCATTTCTATATGTCTTTAATTTTTGTTTCGCAGACCAATCTTATTTGAGCATATCAACTGCTTTATTATAAATCATAATCTTTCCTACATAAACATATGCTCTTGGAATGATAAAATCCACTTATGTTCTCTGCTAGCTAAATGAAACTACTGGTTTTAACATGTTAATAACCATTATATAAGCAATTCTATGAAGGAAAGTAAGCTTCTATTTATTTAATGATTACCTAATCAAGAAAGAAATCTTCCAAGCAGGCCAACATTTTTGGTGGTATTTTTAAATTGCCTTTATTTTCTGCGACTTTTTGAATATAACAAAATTAATAACTTTATAATAATTAAAACTATTAAAAATACATCGTTTTTCTATATTTTTCTGTTGGTGATTCATAGTTAATAAAAATATTTAACCTTATCTAATGCCATTTAGAAGTATATTCTCGTAGATTCAACCAATAATTTAGACGAATAGGTTTAATTTTCCGAACATAATAAGAAGTAAAATAAACATAATTTTTATAATCGCAATTTTTTTTTACATATATGAAATAATACAAACTTTCATAATACTTTTAGTACTTGAACAATACTTATAGCCATGAATTAAAACCAAACTTAAAACCAATATTCCATTTTTCATTTGCACACCAATCTTCTTTGATCATAGCAGCAGCTTTTTCTGCAATCATTATTGTCAGTGTGTGCGTATTTCCCCTTGTTACATTAGGCATTATAGCTGCGTCAACTACTCTAAGTCCTGGAACTCCATAAACCTTGAGTCTAGAATCAACTACAGCGCCAGGGTCTTCTTTAGGTCCCATTTTGCAAGTCCCTACTTGATGGAATCCAGATATAGTATTATTTTTTAGCATGCAGATCCAATAATCGTCAGTATTGAAATCAAAAGGTTCGCAAGGTGCTTGAGGAGAATCAATTAACTTGTAATCATTATCCTTAAATGATTTGGTGTTGAAAAGTTCTAGTGTTTTTCGGATAAGTTCTAACTCTACACGCACGTCAGAATCATCATTAAAGAAACCAGTATAGATCAAAGGATCTCCCCATATTGGATCCGTTTTATTCAGTTTAAGGTAGCCACTACTTTTTGGAGCAAGTAAAAATATATAAGCTACAAGTGTGTCATAATATGAACGAACATGAAGAGTGGCTACGTCTAAAGAGCTCTTTACCAAAAACAAAATTTGACCATCGGGCGCTCCATCCACTTTTTCATATTTAGTTTGAATAAATAAGTTTACCGCAGCAGCTCCTGTTGATGACAGAGGACCCGTATGCGTTGTTAAATATTGTTGTAAATCTGCCTGCTTCTGTGTTAAAGATTTTTCTGTAGCTGTTCTATTGTTCAAACCAATATTTACTCCAAGGAAGGACGCATGATCCTGCATATTTTTACCCACTGGCAAATTTGCAATCACTTTTATACCTAGCTCCGTAAGATCATCAGCTGGGCCTATGCCAGAAACCATTAACAATTTTGGAGAGCAAATAGTTCCAGCTGAAGAGATTACTTCTTTCTTGGCATATGCAACTTTCGCTGATTTCAAACCGTTAGCAGTAGAAGTGTACTCTACACCAATAACCCTGTTTTTCAAGGGATCAAATATTAGTTTTGTTACATATGCCTCAGTTTCAATAAACAAATTTGATCTTCTATTCCTAATTGGTTGGATAAATGCACTGTTGGTGCTTTTACGTTCACCATCTCTTGAAAGCGATTGCATAATCATGGTGCCCAATTGTTCCTTTCCATTGACATCCAAGTTCTTGTACCCCAATTCGAGAAAGGCGTTTAGGATATTTTTCATATTTGGGTCCTCGTATGGAAATCTTTGAACTGATTGATATCCACCTATTCCATGATATTGGGGACTCTCCTCTATAATCTGTGACAATTCAAATAATTTTATTATAATATATGCACAATGTTTGTAATTTTTGTGAAAGTTACTAGCTGTCTTATTTTTTGATGTATTATCCACGGTTATAAAAGACTCCAAGGCTTCCAGTTTAAATACAGTCGTTCCTGAAATTCACGACCATTTTCAAGTGAAATAATGTTTAGCTGGCCCCGAAATCCAGCTTTAATGACAATTTTACTCTTTTATAAAAGCAAATTTTTCTTTAACGTTTTAAACTTAACATAATTATTAAAGAACAATTCAGAACCTTTTTTTATATTGAAAAGAATTACATTGTTGTTATACCAGATTAAGACTTGAAATCTTTTTAATTAAAAAACTTTAAAAAATTTTTAAAAATTTCTCGTGAGTTAAATATATATTTAACGCCATTAGAGTGTTTCAAAATTTTTACAGATAACCTCCTGATCCCTGTTGTCCTCAGATTTGATGAAATATGGCAATACTTCTTCATAGCTCCAACCAGGATTACCCGAAGTATTCCAATGATTAAAATCTGCAGCATTACCTCTGACGTACATCATTCCGTTCATAGCACCTGTGCCACCCATCATCTGTAAATTTTTTAGAATTTGTCATTCCCAAAGTTGTTTTCACTCTTAACTTTCTTCTTAAATTTCATAACTTTTTTTTTAAATTTGAGTTTAGAATAAGCACAGCTAATTTTTAGTAGGTAATATGGGCTTTATAATTCAATTTCATATCAAGGAGTTTACAAATTTTACCACCGTCGTCTATAATCAGACCTCATAATGCGAAAACTTAAGTAAAAGCTTTTTGTTAAATATCCATAAATATGTGAAAAATCAATGCATTTAAAATAAAAAAATGTTTTGCCTAATAATAATTATCTGAATCGTTTTCTATGCCCAACAATATTGAATAAACCTAATATGTTATGGAGCTTTAAAGAATTTATTTCTTCAGTACTCCGTACTCTTTTAGAACTTATCAAAGTTTACTTCTATCTATTTTGTCAAAAGCTTTTCTAGGTCAACAAATGTCCAAAAAACTTTATTTCCTACACTCAATCTATTTTCTGTGATCTGCCTTGATCTTAGTCATTTCATAAATCTGACTAAAAATTTGAAAATATGTATTATTTTGTGAATAATTAATATTATGAATGTTTAACGTTGAATTAAATATAACTGTGTAGAAATACGCCAATTGTTTACCTTTCCACGAGGCATTCGGCAACCTTTATTCATTATACATGCAGTGGTTTCCGGTTGCGTTTTGAAATTCCAATCAACATTAGTATTCTGCAGTAATAGATTTAATGCAGGCACCTTAGCAAAATTTGGTTCCTCTATTCCGGCTTCCAACAAAAGAACCTAGAAAAGAATGTTTGTTTTTTCTATAAAAAATATGGAAGAACATTAACAATTTCCGGAAATTATTTCGTTAAATCTGGGTATCTGTACTAACCGGGAAAACAGGGAAACATCTGAGAGTAAAAATAAACCCGAGAATTATACATAAAAATTTGCTTAGAACCACTTTTAGCTAACCTTTCGAAAAATCTGACGTCAACGACATCGGATACGTGAAAGTAGTGTATATAGCTATAGGTTTAGCATGCATCTCATTAAGAAATGTTTAAAAGGAGTTATATTATTTTGGATATCCTCATAGTTAAAAATTAACTTTCACTTACGTTCCAGTTTTTAATTTCTGACAATCGACTAGCGACTACACATCCAGCACTCCCAGCTCCGACAACGATAAAATCAAACTCTTTTGGTCTAGTTTGTTCAGGCGGAGGTGGCATGGGCTTTGTATAAGCAAATGTCTGATACAGGAGTTGCAAAAACATTACCGCCTCTGCTTGACAAATTGGAGTGGCACCAGGACCTCCACATAACTCCGTTATATTTCGAGGAATAAATGACATATTTGCAGCTAGAATTTAAATATATTTACGGTAAAATATTTGGCTTAGGCAATGGCCTACGGGTGATTCTCCCGAAGTCGACTAGTTTGTGTGTAAGCTCTGCCATCAATGATAATGAAAAGATGGCAATACAAAAAATTCTTTGAATAAGAGCTTAGCAGGAAGAACAATCTTTCTAATTTTCATGAATCTTGATTGTTTCTAATTGCTTTTGGTGAAAAAAACTTTGGTGAAAAAAACTGTTTTATGCCAAGATTCCGGCGCTTATTTTTCCGGCTGATCAATGATACTTTAATTGTTCTCAATAGTGAGTAGAACACATATTTCCGTTTGACTATCAACTTCGCTAGTAGTAAAAAAAGAATTCCTTCATGAAGTGAAAAGTAAAAGCCAATCTAAAAAATTATGTAACAATTTTAATACCATAGAAGTAAACAAAATTAACTTACAAATTCTCTTTTACTACAAGCAGCCTCTCACAAGATAAACCAAATGAATGCCTATATGTAAGAAATGATTATTTTACTCTTATATACTGAAACTGATTGTGTTGACTTACATTTAGTGATTCTTAATAGGACAGACACAGTCTACTTATTGGAACAAATCCTGAACCTCTGACCTCTTATATATATATCAGGTAAAGTTTTATTATATAATTTTTAAGTCGTCTTCTACTTCAATCATAAAGTTTTTCGTGCCCTCTTATCCAGCATCTCACGT
This sequence comes from Druon quercuslanigerum, assembly GCA_010014905.2. Classification (NCBI taxonomy): domain Eukaryota; kingdom Metazoa; phylum Arthropoda; class Insecta; order Hymenoptera; family Cynipidae; genus Druon; species Druon quercuslanigerum. The sequence continues at coordinate 10,102 of JAAAKG020044479.1, forward strand.
GAAGGAAATAACAAATTTGAAAAAACAAAACAATAAATATATTTAAAAGAATAATCTACTGTAACGACTGACTCTTAACCAGAGTAGTATATGAATGTTGCTAAATATTTAAAGAATAAATATTTCATCTAGGGGGGGGGGTAACAACATTTAAAATGTTTCAAATATTAGTTCCAGATATTTTCTTATTTTTGCGACATGTTCCAACTGGATAAATATGTTAAATTGAGTTTTTTCCATGTAAAATATATAGCATAAAGAAATTTTGATATGCCAATTTTTTTGTTCACACTGAGTTTCTAAAAGAGCGAAGTCAATGACATATTTTCTATCAAATGCATAATCAATCTACTGCGTAGGCGCATTCTCATCGTGCGCCATAAATTTTAAAATAAAAGGTCAAAGCATCGACAAATGTAGTTTTGTAGTAGTGAATTCTCTTTTGTTAAAGCTCATTTGCTTTTAACGAATAAATTGTCATCAAGTATCTTGTGTTTCTTACTCATTTTTTTTAAATGCAAACTTTTCTACATCCTGTTCAACTCAATTATATCCAATACCCATTATATTAATTGCTGTACCACGGTCTGGAGAAGCTTATCAGATATTGAGAAATAAAAAACAAATTTTATATTTCATTATTACTTTTATATTTGTTACTTATTTTGCATTAAATTTAATTCTAAACTACCCTGAGACTTGTACTATTTCAATAAATTTATATTCTTGCAATTCACAATATGCATTAGTATTGAAACATTCGTTTTTTCTAAATTTAATTTTTTATTTTCCATGTTATTATTTACGATTTAAACCAAAAAGCTGCATTTTATCGTAAAGTCCCTCTAACAAAATTTTTAAAAATAATTTAGTCGAGAAATTATGAATGCCAAATTTGTTTATTTATGTGTTGTCGTACCTTGCATCGTTTTTCCAAAGATTTGATTTTTTATTGTCAATTCCATTTTTCACGATTAAAGCAAAAACTGAGAATTTTAACAATAATTGATTATTAACAAATTTGCAGATCAATTTTTGGTGAAGAAAGGTTGCGCCTTTATTTTTTCTCGGGGCTTGTGTCGGTTGTCTAACAATTGTATTGTTCTATTTTCAATGCTGTTGTTCACGAATGAATTATAAACTAGACATCCTATCAAAAAGAAAAAAAACCCAAATTTGTAGATATTTTCAGGGTGCGCAATGTCTATTCATTCGTCGTTTGTCGTATCTTGCATAGTTTGACCACAAAATGGTATTTTTTTATTGTTCATTATTTCTTCTGCCATCAAAATTAAAATTTACAATTATTCAACAAAATTCAGGAAGTTGTAATAATCTTTTAGGATTTTTTGTTTTTGTTAAAAAATAAAATTTTCTAACTAAAAATTAAAGTATACAAATTTTTATTGGAAATTGACGTGAAAATTCGTGTTTTTAAATAAATTTAACTTATTTCGTTTAGAATAAAGATTCCTTTACTTAAGATGTCGACTCGTACATTCTTTGTTAAAACATTTTGATTTTCTTCTAGAGTTCTAGTACTTAGGGAAACATCGATATACAGTTTGAAAATGAATTTTTTTGTATAAATATTCACCATCTTATAGAGTTTTGAGATACTTTTTGAGATATATTCAAAAATGTATTATATTTTAAACAATGTTAGTTTTAATTAAACAGTGACAGTAAAAGTTAAAAAATATTTTTTGATAATAACTTTTATAATTGATCATTAAGTAATCGCTAATGCCACAGTCATCGAATCCAATAGGAAGTGATTGTTTTTAGTTTGTTCTTTTGAATTTCCTGGAATTTTGTATATCGCAATTTTTAAATTAGGAATTTGAAATCTAAAAATTTGCACTTAAAATGTAAATGATTCGTTAATAATAAATACAATAATTCTGTTCTTAACTTTTTGACTAAATGTTTACAAAATACAGTAAAATTCTTTTCTCAACCACTTTTCTAAAATTTATTTCTGTCTTTTTTTAATATTGTTGACAAAAGAAAAAATCTTAATTGTAAATGTAATGCATTATTAGTAAACAATTTTGTTCTTAACATTATGCTACTACATTATCATTTTTAAGCTTCCTGAAACCTTTTGAGTGAAACGATTAAAATTGTGAACAAAAACTTACAATATCTAATTTATTAATAAATTTTAAAAAATTGAAAAATTAATTTAAAGAGAATATTTGAATATATTTTCAAACAATAAATAAGATTTCAGAAATTGCCCAAAACGAATTTAGTATTTAAATAATATTTCCCATCAAATTAGAATTTTTACATTTGTATAATTGTCTCAACCATCTTTTTTGTTTAAAAATATAACAAATATTAAAGAAATTTACCTCTTTTAGTAAATATGGAACCTTTTTTCGATTAAAATTGCAACTGTGTGTTTTAAAATTCTAACATCTTTTGTTTGGGGTTTCAAATACGTTCTTAAAATTTCTTCTTTTTGGCTGACTTCAAACCTTTTATATTTAAAAGAAAAATATGTTTTAGTTTTAATATCAATTATCATCTTTATTTCGCTGAGAATTAACTTATGTCATTGCTTGAAATTCATTTTCTAGGTTAAAAGTTAAACGCCTTTGTTAAAAATTCACTTTTTAAGCTGAAAACATATTCATATTGTTAAAAAATCCTCTTTTCAGATTTTATTTAGAGAAAGTATTAGATTACAAGATAGAAGACTACAAGATAGTCATAACGACTATTTATATTTTCTTTAAGAATCAACAATTCTATTTTGCGAAAAAAGTATCTAAACTATCGAAAAAAGATGAATTGGAAAAAATTACGCATTCAAGGAAGATCTGAAAATTTGTTATAAATGAACTTTTGGTACGTAGGGTAGTTTTTATTTTGATTGTAACAAAAACATTATAAATTTTGAAAAAATTGAACAAACGACGCAAGCTACGAAAAAAAGAAATAGAAAACATTTGTTCACCTACAAAACAGTTAAAAAATTTTTATAAATAATTTTCTGATAGGATTCGCTGTTTTTGTTTTAATCATAAAAAGAACATTCAAAATGAAAAAATAACTCTCAGAAAAAACTACACAAGCTACAATAATATTTTATTTAAAAATATTTTTCGCCTGAGTTATATTTACACATTATTTGCAAATGAATTTACGCTAGCATGCATATTTTTGGTTCAAAACATAAAAAATAATATTAAAAGTAAACAAATTAAATGTATAGAAAATAGACACAGACTGCACTAAACCGCTATTTTGGATGAACATTAAAAAAGTTAAAGCATTTGAGAAATTTTCGAGACCATTTTTTCGAACATTAAAAAATTATATGTTCGGCTATTCGTAGTATTCAGGAACTCGCACAAGTTTCTATTGCAACTTTTTATGATAAAAGGAAAACTATCAGAGTTATGGCATTGTCAAAATCCAAAAAAGAAAACGAAAACAAAAATTTTAAGCCTAACAACGCACGACGTGATAAAAAGTTAAAAAAATTGAATTTTTCAAGCCGAACAAAATTATGATACTAACTTTGTACATTTTCTTCAAAAATGGTAAATTCAAATTTGATGGAAAAAAATATAAAGAAAAATCACAGATTTAATTTTTCGGTCAAAATATACAAGCTACTAAATAATCAGACCAAAGTTGTTCGCTCAGAAAAGATCTACAAACTTGATGCTAATATTTTTTTATGGAACGTGTATTTTTGGTTTTGATACTGAAAAAAATGGAAAATGAACAAATTATTGTTTTGAACAAACGACGCAAGGTACAAATGAAATAAATGAACAAAAGCTGCTTGTCCAAAAAATAACTAATTATCATCAATCGTTTTTGGGTAGGACGCATTGTAACCCATTGTAACGACCGATGGATATACAATATTAGCTCAGTTCCATGAATTAAATCCAAAAGTAGAAGTTAAACAGAAATAACAGTCGTCTTCATGATTTTTAGGTTCTATCCAAATTATTGGAGAGGTAAAGCGTTTTTTTATATTCATTTTGCCACTGACTAAGAATTGTCGCACAGCAAACACACAAAGTATTTGGTATCCAGCTCTTATTTAAATCAATCGCAGCATTTGGATAGCAAGACTTACAAATTTTTATAATGATCTGAAAAAATATTTTAGGATTTTTTCAATTCAAATTCTCCACAAACAAGACAAAAATCTTCTGGATTATTTAAATACATTATTTTTTTAGTCCGAGAGTATTACGTAATATAAGCTAACGAAAAATTAAGTCTAGAAGACAAACCCTAATAGCCCAATTTTAAACTCACTGGCAGAACAGAGAACAAGAGTCTAAAGTTTATCTGTAACTATGGACGATAAACAAATGCTGATCAACTCAGACGATATGCTGCAGTGACAAAATGTTTTCATCTACATAGCTTTACTTTTACCACAGAAAACTAGTATTCTTTTTTTAATCCATTTAACAAGAATATTACAGGTAAGAGAAGGTTTGCAGGCATACTATTTTTGAGCATGATGCTTTCAGAGTAACCTTGGTGTTCGGGGTGTATTAATTTAGGCTGGGAGTTTGTGGATTTGTAGGTTTGGGATATGTTCATCTTGTTCGTCTTGTTGGTTCATCTTGCTGAGTTTGGAGTCTTTGGCGTTGGGGTATGAGGGTTTGGGGTTTATAGATTTAAGGTTTGTGGGTTTGAGCTGTAAGACTACGCAGTGTATTGAGGTTGGTGGATATTGGGTGCAAGCGTTCTTGGTGTGTAGAATTGGGATTTTTGCAGGGGTTGAGGTTTCTGGGCTTGGGGGTGAGGGGTTCAGTGAGTGTAGATTTGGAGTATGTCGGTTTGCGGATTTGGGACGTGTGGGTTGAAAGTGGTTGGTTTGGGGTTCGTGGGTTTGCAGTTGGTGAATTTTACAATTGTGGGTTTAGGGTTTGTGGGTTTGCAGTAAATGAATTTAGGGTTTTGTGAGTTTGAGGTTTATAAGCTTGTGTTTTCTGAACTTGGTGTGTATAGGCTTGCGGATGGTAAACTTGAGGTTTGTGAGCTAAGGGTATGTAAGTTTGGGGTTTGTAGGCTATGGGATTAGTCGCTTTGAGTTTTCTGCGTGGTAGAATGAAGGAAGGCTGCATACAAAATAAAGATACAAAGAGTAACAAATATGTTAATCTAACGTTGTCAATCTGAAACTTTTAAGTCTGTTTTATTTCTGTAAATCCTAACGTGCTGGCAAAAACGTTCTGTTTTCCTACCTATGTGTTGTCCCGCCGGACGCTTCAGTCTAGCCAGGGTTTTGGATTTGGGACAGGCTTTATGAGAGAACAGAACACGTGATGTACGAAAAGAAAGCAAGAAAACAATATATTTTCCTATAAGGTTACAATACTAATTACAAACTATGGGTAAATGTGGTGAATGTGTGTATGAGCGCGGATAGGTGATTGTGTGTGTGTGTGGCTGTGTGCGCGTTGAACATTTGTATCTGTGGTGTGAGTGGTTCTTACAAATGTGGCATGGGTGTGGTACGAGTGCGTCGGTGTGTAGAGAGAAATTATATGCGGAGCCGGTTCGCAGGGCGTTCCCTAAGGCGGCGTTGTCCGGAGCGGCGTTTTCCGGAGCGGAGGTTAGGGAGTTACCCCTGGTTTGTGTCCTGGAAACAGAAAGAGACGAATCTCGCGTTACGGGCGTGTACGGTCGGGCGGTGGTACGCTCAGGTCGCGCGGGGGCAGTCGGGGACCCAGGTTACCTCCCCCACGGAAGGTACAGGTCAGGTACGGGCGAGGAGGCCACCAAGGCCGCGACTAACCAGGATGCGGGAGATCGTCTGGGGGTCAAACTCGTTCTGTATGCAGGAGAGCTGCAGGTAGGCCAGTCAGGGGCGCCTGACGCCGACGTACCCGGGCCCCGATAGATGGCTACAGGGGAACCTGTCGACCGCCGATCGAGTCGGCTACGAGGAGGGGACGGGATGGGTTGCCGCAGGTAGGCCGGTCAGGGGCACCTGAGGTTGACGTACCCTAACCCCTATAGACGGCCACAGGGGAACCTGTTGACCGCCGATCGAGTCAGCTACGAGGAGAGGATGGGATTGCACCAGGAGTCGGGAGGGAGGAGGCTGGCCGCCTACTGGGATTGTAGGACTGTCAGAGGAGTTGCACCGGGTGAGAGATCCCCAAGGCTACTTGGTTCACCGCACCCAGCGAACTGCTGTTTCTGCGTCGCGCGGCCAGCTATATTGTACGTGCCTGCGCGTCGTGTCGGCGCACTGGCTGGCGGTAAGTGTAGGGGAGCGCGCTACGTCAGCCTGGTGTTTCCCTGCACATGCGCATTATGTGACGGTACGTTACAATGTTATGAAGAGTTTTCTCAACTCGTCAAACGAAATCAGAGCACTCAACACATATTCCATCCCTGTCCTCACATACTCTTTCGGGCTCGTCAAATGATCTAACACCAACCTTAAAAATTTAAACAGAATCGTCCGAGTGAAAATGAGGAAGCACCGAATGCTCCACAAAAATTCAGCGAATGAAAGGGTAGTTCTACCACGACGTATGGGGGGTAGGGGCGTTGTAGATGTCAAAAAACTGCGGAATTCACAAATTCAAAAGTTCATAGATTATTTTAGCAGCAAAGGAAATATTGCAGATTACAGCGCCATCTGTGAAGCACATCTTGACTACAAACCGTTTGAATTTGTCCTCAGATGGGTCCTAGAACAGCAGAGCAGAAACCATAGACGAATAAGAAATACAATGGAGGCAGAAAGCAATCCAATGCGAGCACTCCAAAACGTTAGATCAACATGAAGTGCATAATGGGGGATCCAATATTTGGCTAAGAAAGGGTGTTCTGTATCCAGAGACGCAAGAATTCACCATTGCGATACAGAACAAGGTTTTCAGCACCAGCAATGATGGCAAGCAAGTGTTCCGTTAAGACAGAGTTGACCGTTGCCGATTATGTTGAGATACCAACAAATCCATCGAGCACTTTATTGATGGTTGTCGCGTAATGGCTCAGAGAATATACGCACAGATATAATGGTCTAGCGGGGATTATACATCAGCAAACTGACCTAAAACTAGGCCTCGTAAGAGAAAAGATGCCTTACTATAGATACATTCCAATGCCATCTTAGGAAGCGAAGATTACATCTTATATTAAGGTTTTCTCATCCAAAAGGATCATTACATCGGAGCCAATCGACCTTACATCGTGATGCGAGAACATTAAACAGAAACTCACAGTCCACATATACAACCTAGATCTACAAGTAAAGCAAGTTAAGGTCTGAAGTAATGGCCATATGAAGGAATGTTAACCATGCATATATTTATCCCATTGTGAATTCGGCTTCAGACAATGTGCACGCATGGCTAATCATCTTGAACATTTAGTAGTTCTTAGTGTAAAGGCAGCAGCTCAGAAGGCAGTTTTATTGAACAACTGACGCATTGTAAGAAACCTCCTTGACCATAAGGAAACAAACAACTAAAAACTTGTGGAGTGGCATATGGTAGCACTAAAAAAAGCATTCAGAGGTGACTGTAGTCACCTCTATAGCTCGCGGACGCTTGTAATTGCATATACACGACACCATCGCATGGGATTTCAAGCATCGGATATTTAGTCGATTCCAGATTATGCAAATCTGCAAATGCCTGAAGGAATTGCAATGTTTTTTTTTTACCTTTCAGCTCTATTCTTTCCTCGTCATTGTTTTTAGTTTTTTTTCATAATTATTGCAGTAGATGCCATTTCTTGGGTAATAAATTTGCTTTTTAATTTGAAAATTTTGCTATTATATTCTGTGTTCAAAATTAATCTCTGCTTTTTTTTAAATAAACCATTTTATTAAACATTATTCTATTTTGTATCGAAATTTTCATCTTTGGAATTAAAAATTCGCCTTTTAATTTGAACACTTACTTAGCACATGTAATAAAATTATTTATTTATATACAGGGTGGACACGCTGGGGCTTACATACATGTGGAACTTGAACGCTACCCGAATTGCACAACATCAAGGAGAAAGCCATTGTAAAGTTGCATTCAGATCGGCCATTCGCTGAAGTCCGTGCAACTTCGGATAAAGTTTATCATATTTTCGTGGTTGCGTTTGAAACTTTAAACAGATAAAAGTGTTAACAAAATGTAAGTTATGTTATGTAGCTATTACAAATAATAAAAGTGTTTAATTAAAAATGAAGTAAGAAATGTGGACTTAGAAGTAAACGTACATTTATTTCTGTGTCAATAACATTATAGAATGCCGCTATCAGTGGACAAAGCGTGAATTGTATTTAACGCGTATTTTTAGCATAAAGTGAATGAAATATTACATGCGAAAATTTAAAATTATTATTAATTACCTTTACTTAAAACATAACTGTATAATAATTGCATACCGGCCCGGCGTGTTTATTACACTTCCGATTGATTATTCTTTACCGAATAAATGCTTAGTGCTTTTTTTATGTTTATTACTGACAGCGCGAGAAATATTAATTTAAACAATCAGTAATTAAACAATAATTACTTAATTATAATTTAAAGAAATAATTACGTATTAAGGAGTTCGGTCTGAGACACCGTAGTTTTCGGACGTGTTTACGTATCGCTCGTGCTCGTGAGTGTTTACGTTTAGGAGTGAGTTACTCCGGGTATTTATGTGTG
>JAAAKG020044490.1:0-18764 GCA_010014905.2 Druon quercuslanigerum
CCTTTTCTAAGCATAGGCCAACTAATTTATCTCCATTATAGTTTGTTCTTGGATCCCCAAAATTACCTAGTACTCTTAGGGTAAAAATCCATCAGTTTGGCGGAAAATTAATTTGTTCTTAAGTCTTATTTCTTTCTTGAGAAAAAAATCTTTCTTTGTTGAAAATTCGTCTTTTTGTTTAAAATTTTTATTTTGTGGTATTAATTTCATCTTTTTTGGATTGAAATATAAACTATGACACTTTTTTATTTGAATTTGTTCCTTTTAGGATAAAAATGTAACTGTTATCTTCAAAATTTAATTATTGTCTTAACAATTTAAGCATTCTATTAAAAATACTACATCTTATATAGCAGAAACAACATTCTTAGTTTAATATATTTTAATAAATTTGTATCTGAAATAGTTTTTGATTCCGTTTATAAAACTTCTCATGACCGAAAAAGAAACTTATAATAAAAAAACTCCTGAAATATATAAAAAATTTGCGCAAATTATTAACTAACCATAAAGTTTATTTATTGACGAGATAAGCTAATTTTCATAAATTTATTTCTGTTTGTTATTCAGCATCTTTTGGCAGCTGCAAGACGGGCGAAAAAAAATACTATAGGTTGTCAAACGGATTATGATAACACAAAGTACGGAATTTATATTGATTATTCAAATGCATGTGACGAATGTATTATAAATGGCAAGAAAAAAAATGATTATCAGGTAAATGGAAAATATAATTCTTCTTGCACATTTGAAAAATTCCAGTGCACTTAATAATATTTATTTATATATTTTTATTCAGTTTAAAAATATTTTAGAAGATTCAATACATTTGTGCAAAATTGTAAACTTTCTGTTTAAAACCCACATTTCGTGCTGCCAAATCTAGATTTAGTGTCGAGTTTGGGACTGTCTTTTGTTTCTCTCTCTGGTTCGTCACGCCTGAATGAACACCGCGCATCCCCCTGGAACCCCGTGGCGTACAGTGGGAAAAAAGTACATTTCATGGTTCAGAATACGATTCCGGTTGAAACTTTGGACCGATTTGGATATTTTTTTAAAAAGCTGATGGAATTTCAAAAAAAGTTGTTGAGACTGATTTTTAAATCAATTTTTCAATTTTTTTATAACTAAATGAATATGACGGAAAAAAGGCAATTTTTTCTATTTAACGTTCCCGGTGCTCGTCAATAATAGAAAAATTGTTGTAATCGCCCAGGTTTCATAGATTTATATTATATAAAGATATTTCATCATGATACAATAAACAAAAAAATTATTTTAACAAATTATTTGTTGAAAATGTGTTTTCTATAATTTTCAATAATTTGACGTTTTTTTCTAATTTATATTGCAAGAAATTTGAATGGACTGACTTTGAAAAAAACGAATTTTTCTACCGAAAAATGGCTGAATGATGCAATTGTTTATTAAATTTGTTTATAACATTAACAAATAATAATATCTAGAAGAAATTTTTCCATCAATATATTTTTTTATCTAAATTTCTTGCAGTATAACTTAAGAACGTTAAATAATAGAAAATCAAAAAAAACATTCTTTCACAAATAATTGGTTTATAAACAATTGTTTTGCTTATTATATAATATTTTAATATCTTTAAGTAATGTTACTCTATAAAGCTTAGGTGATTGCATCCATTTTCATGTTATTGGCGCGAACCGGGAGCGTCAAATAAAAAAAGTGGTCATTTTTTCATCATATTTGTTTATTTATAAAAATATTAAAAGTCTATTTTCGAAATGAGGCTCGACAATTCTCTAAGAAATCTTATCTGCTTTTTTTCAATGTTTTGTGTTATCTAAATCGGTCAATATTTGAGGGCTGTACGTTATTCTGAACCAAAAAATCATTATGTGGGTCGTGCGGTGTTCACTCAGGCGTGAGAAAACAGAAAGATAAATAGGAGAGAGTCCCAAAACTTTTAAATTGTATATTAGTATTATGTTGTTAGATACACACTTAAAAAGAATATATTAAAAAAATTATATTCTTTTATTTATTTACAGGGTGCGGTAGATTGTTGTGCTAAGCTATATAAGGAATCAATAGCTAAGTCCGATACTTTGGTGCAGGATGCCAAGTATTGTATTGACGGATTGTAAGCTATAACTCTTCGTAACTGACTGCACTCGGGATAGGTTTTCTGCAGTTTTCCTTCCCCTCGCAAAAATGTCTAAATTCATACATTTTTAATCTAAGACCGGCTGCAGACGGTACTTTATAGTAAGCACGGCTGTTTGTAGGAAAATGTACTATAATACTATGTTGAATTTATTGATATTATTAAAACTTTTGAAAAAATAAAATTGATTATTTACCTTACCAATCTCGAACAGTTCCATGCTAAAAACTTCGGTTGGTAAAAAATTGGAGAAGTAACATTAGGAACTTAGATAAAGTTTAGTACGCTTCTTGATGACAATTTTTAAGAAATTTTGTGAATTTTTGCAAAAGATAATAATAACTTAACAATTTCAAAATCACTTTTATATTTCCCTCGTTTCCCTTTTCGAAGAATATCTATTCTAACCCCTTTTTCAAGAACATTCCACTTTTTTTGAATTTTTCGTTCAAATGTTTCGATTTTTTTAGCAATTCTACTATTCGGATTAAAATTGAATTATTTGGTTGAAAAGGTAAATATTTGGTCAAAAATTCATTTTTTTGGTTAAAAATTAAACGACTTTTTTTAAACTGAAAATTTGATTATTGCATTTCTAGTTCAAGACTTATCTGTTTTCATTCAAATTTGAACCATTTTGTTAACATTTATTTGTATTTTTTTTTTATTTAGAACAATATTTCGGTAAGAAATTTAATAAAAAATTCAATAAATTAAAAAAAAAATAGTCTAGTTTAGTTTTCAGTCAGCGAAAAAAGTTTTGAACCAAATAAAATACATTTTTAATAAAATAGTTTAGTTTTCAACCAAATAAATAAACTTTGTAGAAAAAGTGTAATAGTTTATATTTTTATAAAAAAGTATTTAATTTTAAATAAAAAAATGCATACATTTTTAGTGCAAAAATATTCATTTTTAATAAAAAATAAGCTAATTTTCAAGCAAATTACTTAAATTTTTAACCAAAGAAATTAATTTTTAACTGAATTTTTAACTAAGAAGATGAAGTTTTAACTAAAGGGATAAGTTTTTGAATAAAAATAGAATAGCTTAATCATAAATTATATAAATAAGGTCTTACCATAATTAAATAAATTTTCAAGAAAATATTTTACGTTTGAACAATACAGATAAATTTGTACCCAAAAAGATTGTGTGGCTGCAGAAAAAAATTCGACAAAAAGTTGAACAGTAAAACAAATAATTAAAAAAAAATTTTTTCGATAAAAAAGTGAATTTTAAACCAAGAAATGACCAATTTTTAACAAAATAGATGAATTTTCAACAACGAAAAATTTCTAACAGCAAATACAACAGTTTATTTTTCAGTGAGAAAAATATGTTTTCAACCAAAAGAAATGAATTTTCAACGAAATAGTAAAATTTCTAGCAAACAACTGAATTTTGAACCGAAAAAATAAAAAATAACCAAAAAAGATTCATTTTCTACTAAAATAGAAATTTTTTCCAAACAAATTTTTATTTAAAAATGATTTAATTACTTTTAAAAAAAAGTTGAATTTCCAACCAAAAAGGTGAATTATTTTCAAAGAAGATGAATAATGTAAAAAAATAGTTTTTAATTAAGTAGTGATTTTTATTTTATTTTCATGGAGAGAAAAAAAAGGAATAAATTTTTTTCAGATTGTAATAGGAAAATTTATGGTGATTATCCAAATTTGGTCGTTGGGTTGGTCTTGATTAAATTATTTAGGTTGAAATAATTGATTTTTAAAACAAAAACTTTTTCTCTGAAGCTTAGTTTTTTCTTTATTCATACGAAATTGAACCTCTTTTTCACTTTTGATCCTCTGATATAATAAATTTTATTTTAACAACGAAACTTTAGATTTTTAAAAATATTTTTGGAGATGATTATTTCTTGAAGGAATAAAAATTGCTAAAAAAATTTCTATTTGAGGTTTGACCTATGGTCATGACTTAATTTCATTAATTTAATTTTCTTTACAAAAAATTTTTATTCATTCAAAACCTTTTGATTAAACTGTACAATTAATGAGTTCTATAAATTAAGTTTCTTAACAAAACCTGAAATTTGTAAACACTTGTTGTTTTAAGTTTCTTTAAAGCTTAAGAATGCTGAACTTTTAAAAAAAATTATTTATCATTTAATCAGTAAGTTTATGAATAATGCCATTTTTTGGTGAAAGAATGAAATTAATAAAATAATTCAAAAGCCAAAAAGAAGCATTCTCAACAGAAGAGTTTTCAATCAAGAAAGATTCTTCAGTTAATAAGGATAAAAATTACATAAACAATTTTTATTTTTCAAGTCACAAAGATTAATTTTTGACAAAGAAGTGGAATTGTTAAATTTTTAATAACAAAATTAAGTTATGATAAAAAACCTAATTTTTAACCAAAAAGATTATTTTTCTACCGAAAAAAAATTATTTTAAAAAAATGCATTAATTTAGACCAAATTTTTTATTTTAAAGAAATTTCCAACGTTTCAACCAACTAGTTAAATTTGCAACTACAAAATTGTAATTAAACTATTTAGAATTACATAAATGCAGATAGAATAAATTCAAAACAGTAAAAAATGAATACCCTAATTTCACAATTTTTTATTTGAAAAAATATTTTAAAAAAGAGAAGATTTTTAGAACTAGGCATAAAATTGTGGAATCTAGAAAATTATAATATTATTGTTTTCTAATTTTTTATTTTTAATGTTATATCTTGAAATTAAAGAATTTTTAGTTACTTTTTAGTTAATTTTTAGGTAAAAATTGAATACTTTAAAATTGAAAAATTTTTTATTCGGAAACTTCAAGAATGAAAAATAACTGTAAACGAAGCGTTAAAAGTTAGACGATTTAAAATTATAAAGTGAAAATTTTACTTTTTTTTATCAAATTGGATCAAAATTAAATTATCTGAAATATAAAAAATTGAGTAATTTTTTCAATTTTAATGTTTAGAATTTCAGAGTTCTGAATTTTGATGTTGTATGCTAAGTTTTCAATATTTCCCTTTCGTAAGTATTAATTTTTCAAATAAAATTGAAATGTTCAAATTTTGAAAATGTTTTATATTTTTAGATTATTTAAAAATTTTATATTATTTGTTTGTTAAAACAATTTTCGATATCGTATAATTAATTACATTTAGCATTCATTAACTGCTTTAAAATTTACAGGATGTAGTAACTTTTAAAGATTGATAAGGGAAAAGCTAGAAAAGTTATCAGCATTCGTTAATTGTGTAGTTAATTCCAGAAATTAATAACTTTTAATGATTTACGAAAAAAAAATTTGTATAAACAAATAAAAATTGTTTCAATAACAAGCAAATATGTTAAAAAAGAAATATTATGCTTCACATTTATCAATTATATAATTTATTCAGGAAAATAGTAACTTTTAATGATTTACAGAGGGGGATGGTTTAAAGAACTAATATTTTTTTAAATAATTGAAAACTACTTTAGAAATATTAGGAAACTTTTTACATGTCTAAGAAAAATAATTCATATTGAAAAGATTCTAAAAAATACCATATTTGGCTCTTAGCAGAGTAAGAGCATTAGTTATTGACACCTTAAGAGGAAATTTAGACTTTAGGAAATAAATAAACCCTGGCATTTTGAATTATTATTAAAAGTTTACATAAATTTAAAGAATTATTAAATTAAATAAAAAAATTTATATGTAAATGTTACTAATTTTCTAATTTTTTTCCTTTAAAGTAGCAAAATTAAGAAACAAATTCGAACAAAGATACATATTTAAATATAGTCAGAATAATCTTTCACCGATTAAATAAAAACTTTTGCTGTATATAATAACATAAATTCTAGCATGAAATTAAAAATATTGCACAACAATTTTTTAAACAATTGTGGTACTGTTGTTGGTCACTGAAATATTTGTTTCATTTTAATTTGCGTTTATTTTGATAAAATACGTTGATTTTTAAGTAATCATCATCTTCTGTAAATCAATGACTTGGTTCTTTAAAACGATTAATATTTTTCAACTTTGTTACATGCTCATTTTACACAATATATGGCATCTTGGGATCAAGTAAATATTTATTGATAATAAAAAAATATTTAATTGTTTGCAAGAATTTGTTAAAACTTAGGACACACTGTTTTCAATGATGGAGTCGTTCAAAACTGTTTCTTGAACCGATGGATTGTAGTTTATTTAAAAGAAATATTTTCTTGATTTATAATTACATTTGACTATATCAACTACCTATTTTTTAAACATATATTTAATATATATAATTATATATATATGTTTATATATATAAACATATATTTAATATTTCACTGACTGAAAGAAATATTAATGTACAACAATAATTCCACGCTTTTGGTTTAGATAGAACCATTTATTTTTACTTTTCTTTGTATCTAGTAAATTGTCTTTGATCTACTATTGGTTTTGGCAGTGTTCGATTTCTTAATTTTTTAGCTAAAAGGTTCCAACTTATAATTATTATGAATTTCATCATTTATTACTGCGCAATTTTCGCTTTTGTGTTGACAAATCTTTTGTCATGAACCATTCAGATAACAAGTAGACAATTGCTGTAAATTTTCATATGTGTCTCCTGTAAATGTTATTCAAAACCAAAATCTCGTGTTCTGATTGGTTCTAAGGCTACGAAATGTCAATGTAGTAGTGCAAAAATTTGTAAAGTGTTTGCATTGTCTATGTGTATTCTGATAACAATTGTCCTTGTATCAAATCTTGAAAGTAGGTGGTTGCGCAATAATAAGACACGGATAGAAAAACTTTTTTTTGATGTTTCACTTTTTCCAAACCTGGTTTTGTGTTTCTAGAAACATACATAACTAGATGCAAACAACTTGTACTACCTTTTGAAGGTTTTAGGCTATTAATCCTATTCCTTTCTTTATAAGGTTCACAAAAATGATGGTGTTAAAAATAAAATTTCCTAATGTCCTCTGTCTTGAATGCCAAACTTGAAGGATCATTTTTATAAATCAATAATAAAGCACCTATAGAAAGATTTTTCTCATTTTAAACAAGAATTTTTTTTCTTATCAGTTCTTTTTTATAACCATTGACGTCAGTTTCCTTTTAGTTCCTTATCTGCTAAGTTACTATTTATTTTGTCATCTCGTGTAGCAGACCATAAATATCATTGCTCAATATTTTTCAATGTTTCGTGTCAGATTTTGTGGATCCATCAGGTATTATAAATAATTTGTAAATCTGCATACATAAGGAACGTTATTATTCTCGTTAAGTAAGAATTATTTTGTAACAAAAAATTAAATTTACGCTTGATAAGATAAGCGTTTAGTATGATGATGGCTAGTCACCTCCTTTTTAGGGGGATTAGCGTAAATCTTGCGAAATTTACTTTTTCAACAATCTGCGTAAATAGGCAAAGCGATTTCGTATAAAAAGTCAATTTTACACTCTGCGAGGTGATTTCCAGTTTATTTTTTCGGCGAAACGAAGTCTTTAACAATGAAGTTTGCCACATTTTGCTGCTTGCTGGCATTCTGTGCCTTCGAAGTAAGTTAAGATACAAGTGGTCAAAAACATCACATTTTAATAATTTATTTATTACTACAAAAATTAAACAAGTTCTAAATTATTTAATTTTGCACACTGCTACAAGTTCAAAAATTTATAATTCTCAATTTCAATAAATTGAACATTAAGCATACCATCTTTAAGACACAAATAAATACTTGTGCAATTATGCTTCATTTCTAAAGTGAAATTTTTTGCTATTTAAGAAAATTTTGGTGACAATAGATACAACAAACTACTACATGAAATTTATAGTGATTTAGCAAGGCATCCTGGTACTTTTATATTGTAGACTTTCTCATCAAAAATGGAGTCGATAACAACGATTAAAAAAAAAATTCTATTGTCTGAGCTCTTCTATATTCTCTGATCTCTTTTAAATTCTCTAAATTCTTTTGAATTCGTGAAATATTTTGAAGTCTGTAAATTATTTTGAATTTTGTGAATTCCTTTAAAGCTTGCGAATTCTTTTGAATTCTCTAAATTCTTCTTATTTCTCTGAATTCTTCTTAATTCTCTAAATTCTTCTGAGTTTCTTTAATTCTCTGAATTATTTTAAACTTGTTTGAATTCTCTAAACTGTTTTGAATTTGTTAAATTCTCACATCACTAAATTTTTTAATTTGTTTTTCAATTATCTTGAAATCATTGAATATTTGGAATTCAGTAGAAATAAAACGAATTCTACAGAAATTATAAAGTTTTTTTTATCTCTTGAGAAGTCTTTTGCATTCTCTTAACTCCCCTAAATTATTCTAAATTCTCTAATAACTTTTGAGTTGTCTGAAGTGTTTTGAATTCTCAGAAATATTTAGAATTCTATTAATTTTTTTGTATTCTCTTTTTTCTAATTATCTGAATGCTGTGGAAATTTTCTGAACTCTTTCAACAACTCTGAATCGTGTGATTCTAAAATTTAAAAGTTTTTTTAATTTTCTAAAAATATTTACAATGCACCATACATTATTTTGAATTTCTGCAAGTCTTTTTTATCCTCTGAATTTTTTCCTTTTAATTCCTTGGAAATTCTCTAAATTCTTTTAAATTTTGTGAATTTGTTTCAAGTCTCTAAATTCTTGTGTGCCCTGTGAATTCTTCTGCTTCCTCTAAATTTTCCTTAATTCTTAAACTTATCTTAATTCTCTTATTTCTAATGATTTCTTTCAATTTTTAGAAAAATTTTCTAAATCCTTTAAGCTTTCATG
The DNA here is from genome assembly GCA_010014905.2 of Druon quercuslanigerum. Taxonomy (NCBI): domain Eukaryota; kingdom Metazoa; phylum Arthropoda; class Insecta; order Hymenoptera; family Cynipidae; genus Druon; species Druon quercuslanigerum. The sequence continues at coordinate 8,898 of JAAAKG020044490.1, forward strand.
AATTTTTTGATTTTCATGATATCATTGCATTTTAAAATGTTTTTCACTGATCCTATAATCATTATAATACACGCTGAATTATTTTAATTTTCTTTAGATATTTTGAATCTATTTTGAATCGTCTTCTATAATCTGTTAAATTTCTTGAATTATTCTTAATTCTCTAATAACTTTTGAATTCTGTAAATAATTTTGTTTTCTTTGAATTATTTTATATTTTCTTCATTTTTTATTATCTAAACTGTTTCGCATTCAGTGAAATCTTTTGAAATCTGTAAATTCTTTCGCATTCTGGGAATTATTCTGAATCCTTCGAATATTTCCGAATTTCTTGAATTCTTCTGAATCCCCTCAACTTCCTAAATTCTTCTAAATTGTTAAACTTTTTAGTTCTCTGAAATATTGTTAATTCCTTGTATTTATTTGTATTTTCTTTTTTTTTATTATCTTTTAAATTCTGTGAATTGTTCTGCACACGGTGAGTTCTTAAAAATATTCGAGAGATATAAAAGAGTTTAAACTAACCAGAAGGGTATTGAAATGATTTTAAAATAATTAAGAACAGTTTAAAGAGTTCAGAATTGAAAGGATTCCAAAGAATTAGGAGAATTAAAAAAAATTCAAAGAATTAAGAAGAATTTAGAGAATACTTAAGAATTCACATTCCACAAAAGAATTTACAGACTTCAAACGAATTGACAAAATTCAAAAGAATTTAGAGAATTTTATAGGAATTAAGAGAATACAAAAGAATTCATAGAATTCAAAAGATTTCAGAGAATATTTGGTGCATTGTATAGGTTTCAAGAAAATTAAAAAGACTTCAAAAATATTCAATGGTCTCTTTAGAATTAAAAAAATCTAGATTTGTTTAAACAGTTTAGAAAATTTTAACAGAATCCCAAAAAGGAAAAAACGAGAATACAAAAGAATTAATAGACTTTAAAATATTTTCGAGAATTCAAAAGACTTGAGACATTTCAAAAGTGATTAGAGAATTCAGAATAATTCAGGGGAATCAAGAGAATGCAAATGACTAGGAGAAGTTCAGAATAAAAATTTAGAGAACTTATTTAAATGCATAGAATTCGGAAGAATGGAGAAAATTAAAAAGAATTTAGAGAATTCAGAAGAATTCACAAAGTGCAAAAGAATTGCAATACTATCTTTGCCTCTACTTTAGCCCTTTTATGGGCACAAATTTCCAAATAAAATAAAATTAGCTGACGAAAAATAAACTTAAGTAGAGCAAGACGAAGACATAGTGACATTTACGTAATTTTCTAAGTTATTTTGCATAATTATTCAACTAAGATTCCCAGACAATAAAACCACCGAGTAATATTTAATAACTTGTATTCTCTCATTAATTCGTACCTTGTGTCAATTTTCCACAGATTTTTTTTTTTATCTATAATGTTATTTTTTATGATTCAAAAGAAAACCACACGTAAAACCAAAAAATGACAAGTAACAAATTTGCAGCTACTTTCCGGTTGAACAGCTTCTGTTTAATTGCTTTTTTCGTAGCTTGTGTTGATTGTCTAAAAACTTATTTTTTTAATTTTAATGTTGTTTTTTAAGAATAAAACAAAAACTACACTTTCAATCAAAAAGTGATTAATTACAAATTTGTAGACCTTTCTTGGCTGTACAAATTTTTTACTTTTTTTCGTATCTTGCATAGTGTGACCGCAAATTCATAGTTCGAAAATTTATTATGACAATTTTGTAGGGCTTTCAAAAACCAATGTTTTTCCCCTCTTGACTTTTTTTATATCGTGCGGTGTTTGGCTTAAAATGTTCATTTTCGTTTGCTTTTTTGGATTTTGAAACTGCTATAACTCCGGTAATTTTTTTTTATTGAAAAAAGTCATTGAGATAAACTGTTAGCCTTTTTTAGTACTACTAATAACTGTACATAAAATTTTCAAATCTTGAAAAAAAGTGATCTCAAAAATTTTCAAAATGTGCTCAATTTTTGAATTTTTATCCAAAACGACTGGCTAACGAACTTGACCTTTAATTTGAGAAACTAAAAGTGTATACTAAAGGCCAATCCAATCTGTTGATTTTTTCGAAAGTTTTCGTGCTCACGCCCAGCCATACATACATACATACATACATACATACATACATACATACATACATACATACATACATACATGCATACATGCATACATACATGCAGACATACATACAGACAGACACATTCATAACGACCTGTTTTCCGGGTTCAGGGGGTCTGAAAACGTGGACATTTGACAAAAACCGGGGGGAGGGGGGGTCAAATTTTACACAAATCTAATACCTTCTCTGATGAGAATGTAAAAATATATTCAACTATCAAAAACCAGTAGCAGTGTGTTTTAAAGACGAACGAAGTGCGATAATAGAAAGTAGAAAATCGGGAGAAACTTGCACCGGGAGAAAACCGGGATAAATTCGGGAGAGAAATATTAAAGTCGGAGATTTTCCATATTTTAAAATTCTTTAGAATAATTACAATGTTTCTCGCTTTGAATGTCACTTAATACTACGTGATATAATACTTAAAAGAATATATTTATCATCTCTAAAATTTCTAAAATTCAAATTTAAAATTATGGCTTTCAATGCGCTATTTTCAAACAATTTAATCTGTGGCCTTGAAAATTAAAAATTAAAATTTTGAATTTCACAATATTTTAGTTTTAAAATCAAATAATTATGATTGAAAATGACTAGACTATTTCGCTATTTATTATTACAAAATTTTATATTAAATACCTTGATGACCAGTCTTAAATTTGATCATTGTAAATATAAATATGAAACAACTTTAAACTGGAAAGTTTAAAATTGTGCAATTTCATGAAATGTAATCATATTACAGCAATCTTTTTGTTTATTATTTATTTTGATTTTCAATGTCATATCTTAAAATTTTCCCATTTTTAGTTGAAGACTTAAATTAATAATTAATTTCAAATTGAAAAATATTTTATTGAAAAATTTTAGGAGTTAATAGTTCTCAAGGAAGATTTGACATTCAAAAATTCAAAATTAGGTTTAAAATATAAAAAAAGACGAAAATTAAACTATGTAACTGAATTTGAAATAAGTTTAGAGTTCTGAATTTGCATGTTCAAAGCTCCATTACAAAATTGTCCCTTTCTTAAGTTTTAATTTTGCAAATTTAAAATCATTTGATTATAAACAAATTTTAAGATTTCAAATTTTGGTGAATATAAATTTTTTCAGTTTAAAATGAAGTTTACATTCGTTTCAGTTTGAAGGTTCTGGTTCAGAATGTTTTTCATTTTTAATGTTACCCATTTAAAATTAAAATTTAGAGTAAAAGTTTGTTTAATATAATTCAATTCCTTCTTTGATTTTATAAAAATTCATCCTTAAAGCTTTAATGTCAAATTATAATTTCTTTATGTAATAACAATTTAAATTTATAGAATTTCCGAAACTTTGGCTTTGAAATATCTAATTTAGTTTTCAATAATAAACTGTCAAATCTTGTAACGCTTTTAAGAATAAAAATAAAGTTTTAATTCCGCTGAATTTTAAATGATATAATCTTTAAATTCTTAATTTTTTCTAAGATTTTGACATTGCCCTATTTTCTAAATGTTCAATCTGAAATGATTCATTTTCATGATTCTTCAGTTTAAAATAAAATTCTTTACTTTTCGCGGATTCAATTTTTTAATAATACAATTTCATTCCTTTTTCTTATTAAATTGTGAAAAATCCTTCGATAATTTTTTTATTCAATAAGCCTTTAATTCAAAATTATTATTATTGTAAAGAAATTTTAAAACATAATGTTGAAAAATTGATTTTTAAATTTGCATGTTTTTCATCTTAGGATATAAAAACCAGGGGCGTGAACAGTAATCCTTTAATACCGTGTGTAATAATTTTTTTTATGAATTTCCAGTGCCAAACATAATGTTTCGTACCTCGTTATGATCTGCTTACCTTCAATTTTTTAGTTTTTAAAAAAAAAATTTTAGTCCTTTTTTATAATTTCTTCTAACTTTACAGACAGTCCATGCAGGGAAAGGCAATGATGATATACAGAAGACATTGGATAAGTTAGCGCAGAGCGACAGTTCACAAGAATTGTACAATGTCCTGTATGAAAAAAGAAAAAAGACAGACGTAAGTTGATGAAAATATTTTTTTAATTCTTAAAAATAATTCGAGAAAAAATGTTTTTTTGACGCATTTCGGCTTAATATATTAAGCCAAATTTTTAATCTAAAATGATGCATTTTTACCAACACCGTTCAATTTTCGAACAAAAATAACAACTTTAACAATATAGTTAAATTTTCTGAAAATAATTGGGTTTTTAAAAAAACAGTTGAATCACTTATCAAATATGTAAATTTGCAGCATATAAATATACGTTTGCAATTAAGTCGAATTTGCGAAAAAAAGAATAAAATTCAATCAAATATTTGAATTTTCTAGACAAAAATAAAATTTTTTTAGAAGACAGCTGAATTTTAATCAAAGAAGATAATTTTAAAGCAAGAAAGACGATTTTTTAACGAGATAATGGAATTCTTAACTAAAAAGTGTAACTTAGAACAAACTATAGTTTTCTAACAAAAAAAATATTTTTTTAAAATAAATGAAAATGAATTTTTTAGATAATAACTTTAAATAACTTTAATAGAAAAATGACTTTCCTTGAAAGAAATATTTTTTAAAACAAAATTCTCAAATTTTCAACAAAAAAGATGAATTTTTGACCAAGAAGATTAATGTTCCACAAAAAAATTAATAAATAAAAATAATTTCTAACTTTTTTAATATACAGGGTAAGGTTATAACAAAACTTGCAATAGTTTAACTTTCGGATCAAAAAAAATGTTCATTAAATAAATTAATTTCCGACTAAAAAGATTAATTTTTTACCAAAAAAATTAATTTCTAAACCAAAATTTTTATTTTTCAAGCACATGTTTAATTTTTAACTAATCAGTTTAATTTTTTACCAAATTTTTTTTATTTCCCAGCCAAAATGGTAAATTGCTTGATAGCGAGTAGAATTTTTAACATAAAAGTTAATTGAAAAGCTTATAGTTCAATTTTCAACTATAATTATAATTCCTAATAAATATATTAATTTTTAAAAAAGTAGTTCAACTTTAAGTTAAAGGTATTTTTCAAAAAAAGGATTAATTATCAACCAAAAAGTTGAACTTTCTACTAAAAAAAGATGAATTTTTAACCGAGACGTTAAACTTTTGAATGAAAAATGTAATTTTTAACAAAAAAATAAATTATTTAATTCTAAATTCAAAACAAAATTTATTTTGAACCAAACATAAGACAAATATTTTTTAAAATAGTGGAATTTTCTACCAGAGATAAAATTTCAACTACAAAATCAATTTTTAAAAATGAGTTTATTTTTGTTAGCAAAAAATATTAAACTCGAGTTTGTTAAATAAATTATTAAAATTAACAAAATAAATTGCTTAAACAATTTATTATTACTGTGAATAATATTGAATTTGAATAAAGATATAAATTTTGAATTTTTCCTGACATTGACAACTAACTATCTTTTTTCTTTTAGTGTAAGTTAATAAATAATTCAGCGCGGCAAAAATAATTATTTAAACAAATTATTATCTTTAATCACTATCTTTTTCTTTATTGATGATGGATTATTCTGCAATTTTTAACTTTTTACCCACTTTTTATTGTGTAAGTTAATAAATAATGTGAGTTAACATACGGAATTATTTAACAATAAAGAAAATTACCTTTTTGTTTAAAATTCTTATTTTTTAAAATTGCTAGTTGGATTTTTTTTATTTATGATTTACAGCTGAATTTTAATCAAAGGAGATAATTTTAAATCAAGAAAGACGATTTTTTAACGAGATAGTGGAATTCTCAACCAAAAAGTGTAACTTAGAACAAACAATAATAATTTTCTACCAAAAAAAATATTTTTACAAAATATATGAATTTTATATTAAATAGTTAAATTTTTTACGGATACAATATACAGAATAAATTTTTTTGTCGAAAATAGAATAGTTACATTTTCAGATGATAACTTTAATAAAAAATTGAGTTTCTTTAAAAGAAATATTTTTTTAAACAAAATTCTCAAATTTTTAACCAAAAAGATGAAGTTTTGACCAAGAAGATTAATTTGCCACAAAAAAATTAAGAAATAAAAATAATTTTAAACTGTTACAATATACATGATAAGGTTATAACAAAACTTTCGGATAAAAAGATTTTAATAAAATAAATTAATTTCCGACTGAGAAGATTAATTTTTTAACAAAAAGATGAATTTCCAAACCAAAAATGTTATTTTTTAACCAAATGATTAACCAAAAATTTAAACTTTCAACTAAAAAAAGATGGATGTTTAACCGACTGATTAAATTTTTGTATAAAAAATATAATTCTGAACCAAAAAATGAATGGTTTAATTCTAAATTGAAAACAAAATTTATTTTGAACCAAACATAAAACAAATAATTTTCAAAATAGTCGAATTTTAAACCAAAGAGATAAGACTTCAACTAAAAAATCAGTTTTTAAGAAAATATTTGATTTTTGATTAAAAAAAAATGACTTTTCAACAAGGAATTTGCATTTTAAGCTCGAGTTTGTTAAATAATTTATAGGAATTTCCAAAATGGATTGCACAAACAATTTACTATTGCTGTGAATAATATTGAATTTGAATAAAGATAGTAATTTGCAGTTTTTCCTGAAATTGAAAGCTAATTCTCTTTTTGATTTTGATGTGAGTTGATAATTTATAGCAATTATAATTATTTAAACAAATTATTATTTTTAATTACAAACTTTTTCTTCATTAATGATAGATAGTTGAGGTTTCTTCTGAAATTTTTAACTTTTTAGCCACTCTTTATTGTGTAAATGAATGAATAATGTAAGTTAACAAACATAATTATTTAAACAATTAATTGTTGTTGATAACTATATTTTCTTAGAATAATGCTAGAAAATGTATTTTTCCTGAAATCGTTAGTTTTGATTTGACTTTTTAGTTGTTAAGAAATAATAAGTGAATCTCGACAAAAATAATTTTTTAAATAGCATTGTACTTTTAAGTGACTTATTCTTGATCTTTCCTAATTTTTAAGAAAATTAATTTAAGCAAAAATATGTCTTACAAAAGGAAAACAATAAAGAATACAATAAGCAATAATAATTTGTTTCAACAATTATTTTTGTGCATTTTAATTAATTATTAGGTCACTTCAACTGAAACGAAAACAAATAGTTAAAAATTTAAAAAAAAAACAGCAAATTTCTATATTCGCTGGACAAAGAGAATATTATCAAGAATAATAATACATTGTTTAGACAATTGATTTTTTAACTTAAAATTGTTATTGTTTTACTCTAATTTAAAAGTGAACAAATTTATTTTTAATTGAAAAAAACCGCGACCATTTAGTATTATTATAAATAAATAATTATAATAAATAATTAATAAATTTTATTAGTTGGTTAAAACTTAAAATTTTTTAAAAAATACATCATTTTTGGCTGCAAATTCAACTGTTTAGCTCTAAATTCGTCTTTTTATGTGAAAAATTTATATTTTGTTGCGAATAAATCTACTGAAATCTTTTTTGGATGGAAAATATTTTTTCTGAAAATTTATCTTTTTCATTTAAAAGTTCATCTTTTGAGTAGACTTGCTTAGTTTATCATTAATATATTTCCAAGAAAATGTACTTTTTGTTCAAAATTACTATTATCGAAAATTGTTCCTTGATTTTTTTTTCTTAAAGATTTACATTTTTAGTTAAAAATTTATCTTTTTGATTGAAAGTAAAACTATTTTGTTTAAAAATAATCTTCTATAATTGATAATTCAACTACTTGGATAAAAGTTAAATTAAACCGTTGAAAATTTTTTTTCATTGAATGCTTATGCCTTTGTTTGAAAATTTGCCTATTTAGTATAAATGTCTTTTTTTGTTTAGGATTAATTTTTAACTGAAAATGTATCTTGTAAATTTTTTTAAGATTGCTTCAGCTGAAAATGCCCCTTTTTTAGTAAAAAAATTATTTTCATGGTTGGAAATCTTATGTTGATTGGGAAAAAATTCACCAGTTTGGCGGAAAATTAATTTTTTCTGAAAATTCTCATTTCTTTCTTGGGTGAAAAATCTTGGTTTGTTGAAAATTATTTCTTTTTGTTTATAATTATTATTTTATGGTATAAATTTCATCTTTTTTGATTAAAATATAAACATATATTCATATACATATATATACATAACAATAAAACATAATATAATATATAACATATAACATATAACATATAACATAACATATAACATATAATACATAACATATAACATATAACACATAACATATAACATATAACATATAACATATAACATATAACATATAACATATAACATATAACATATATATATACATAAAATATAAACATATTTTCATTTAGATTTGATCCTTTAAGGATGAAAATTTAACTATTATCTTCAAAATTTAATTATTGTCTTAAAATTTTAAGCATTTCATTGAAAATAAATCTTTTATAGTAGAAAGAGCATTTTTGGTTTAAAATATCCTAATAAATTTTTATCTGAAACGAAGAATAAATTTCCAATAAAAAAATTACGAGATGAACTAATTTTCATATATTTATCTCTGTCATTTAGCATCTTCTGGAAGCTGCAAGACGTGCGAAAAAAAATACTATAGGTTGTCAAACGGATTTTGATAACACAAAGTATGAAATTTATCTTGAATATGCAAATGTGTGTGCCCAGAGAAAAGTTGACCATCAGGTAAAGGGAAAATATAATTCTTTTTGCACATTTGAAAATTTTCAGTGCACTTAATAATATTTATTTTTATATTTTTTATACAGTTTAAAAATATTTTAAAAGATTTAATGCATTTGTGTAAATTTGTAAACTTTTGTTTCTCTCTCTGTTTTGTCACGCCTGAATGAACACCGCACTAATAATGCATTTGTTTCATAAAATTATTTTAAAAAGTCATAAAATTGGTTGATAAATTATGCATTTTTTCTGAAGTCATCCTGCATTTCCTAATTAAAAATGTTATCGTCGCAAAAAATAAAGTTTTTCCCGACAAATGCCTTATCTAAGCTTTTGTGTATTGAATTTGTTTAAAAAAAAACATAAAACTTAGAAACTAGGTATAATTGTTGCAGAAATTGTCATGAAGTTCCCAACTGAAAGGATTGGCATTTTAAAAATACGAATTTTTCTGCCTGCAAATTCCCGAATAATGCGTTTTTTTATTAAATTTGTTTAAAAAAATTATAAGAATAATCCAGAAATTATGAATTTTTCTAAAATGATCATAAAGTTCATAATTATAAAAATGACATCGAAAAAATGAATTTCTCTACCGAAAATCGCTTATTAATGCAATTGTTTAATAAATTAGTTTATAACATTAACAATAACAATTTCAAGAACAAATTTCTTTATCAATATATTTTTTCATCTAAATTTCTTACAATATAACTTGAAAACGTAAAACTATGGAAAATCGTAAAAAAGATTGTTTCATAAATAATTTGTTAATAAACAATATTTTTCATATTGTATAATATTGGAATATCTTTAACTAATGTTTCTCTATAAAACTTAGGGCATTGCATCCATTTTCATGTTACTGGCGCGCAACGAGAGCGTCAAATAAAAAAAAATGTAGTTTTTTTTGTCACATTTGTTTATTTATAAAAAAATTAAAGTCTATTTTCAAAATCAGGCGTAACAACTCTCTTAGAAATCTTATCTGCTTTTTTTAATGTTTTGTGATCTAAATCGGTCAATATTTGTG
>JAAAKG020044501.1:0-18763 GCA_010014905.2 Druon quercuslanigerum
GAATTTTGCCGACCCGCAATCGTGCACCTTCGAGTTTTCAGATTCAGAAGAGGAGAAATGTGTTGCGCGCGCAACATGGTCATGTGCTATGGTCTCCTACTATTTTCACACGGACATAGACCTGTCTTAGGATTGGAGTGAATGCGGTTTCAGATCTGGGAGCACTGTGTCTCACTGCTTTCTAGCTCTTCACACTCATCCAACCAGTGCTCCACTTTTGCATCCCCTTTCCGCACAATTCTCACATTCTCTTCTCTCCAGAAAGCCGGAACCTATTATAACCCTCCGTGCATTCGCATCTCATTCATGCTATAATTTCCTGTCTTTCTTGCTCTCCTTTCTCACACAAATATTGCGCTCTTTCCCTTGGAATAATACACACATATTTCCCGTTAAACCTTGACTCCCTTATTCTCTCCTCATCTGCTTCCTTTTCTCTTTCCATGCTATTTCTTTTAACCGACTCATATACCCTCCTTCCTTCACCATGCATCCTTCTCACTTCATCCATCTGCAATCCATTGGTTATAAAATACCTTTCCCTTTCCATATCCATCCTGCCTCCCCTACGTCTGTTCTTTTTCTCCCATTAACACTCCCTATGAAACTTACTTCCTCCTCTTCTAAAAGTATTTCCTCATATTTACACGCTCGGCTCCCCGTTATAATCTCTAAACTCGTTCTTTCTATCTTCTTCCTGACATTATAGTTCGGTGTATTCCTTGCTAATCCCAGTGTCTACTTCACACACCTTTCCTGTATCCCATATACATCCTCACTTACCTTCACCCCCCACACCTCCAGTCCGTAAAATAAGACACTCATCACTAGGAAATTAAATAATTTCATTCTCCTTACAAAATCACACACCTGCCTCATGAACACATTTTCCTTTTACACTCCCTCATTTACATGAAAACCCACTCCCCCATTCCTCCAAACAGGAAGTCCAGATGCACAAACTTTTTCACCTAATTTATTTATGTTTCTGGATTTATTTAATAAATAGAATAATGTGGGTAGAGTAAAATAGCCATCTAAGCAGTATACGGTAAGTTGAAAGGATTTTTAAAACAACTTCTTAAAATATGAATTTTTGAATATATTCTTCCTATGGTAGTTAATGATCTGATACCTCTATGCTTGGACGATAATCGTCTGTTTCCAGTCATCTGAAATTACTCTAATCTCTATACGTTTATTTATGAACTCGCTACTGAAGCTACTCAAATTATTAGAAATTTTGAAAAAAATAAAGCTCCTGATCACGGCCAGATAACGTACTATCTTCGGATAGTATTGGGTTGCTTCCTCAACTATGGAAGACTGCAAGGGTATTGTTTTAGCAAAGCCTGGCAAGCACAATAAATTACCACAAAGCTATCGTCCTATTAGTTCCTAGCAACATATTAGTTTTCGCAAAAAACATAGTACATTGGATCAAATAACAAGACTTTAAATGTATTAAGGGTGGTCTTAGAAAAGGATTCTATGCTAAAAACAACTTTCACGTATTACCTATGTATTATCTCCCTCTCAAACGCAACTACGGGTTAAGTCCGGTTCAAAATAGGGATGCACAGTAGTTTTCGGTTTTCCGTTTTTTTCTGCGTTTTTTTCTCCAATTGTGTATGTGTCCCTATGTCTTCCTTCATCATCTGCAGGCGAAATCTATGAATCAATACCTGTGGACACGCGCGACTCTTCTCTAAATAATAAAGTCAGCATAAACATTTTCTTTAAAAGTTTTTGCACTGAGTTGAAGAACCTTTCAGCCGTATTCGTGAATTCAGAATCAGATGTCCTATTCTCGTTAGAATTCGAGATTTCTTCATCACTTAGGCAACTCTGCTAAAAAAATGTTTATCTAACTATTTTGACATTTTAAACTACCTATCACTAGAATAAGCAAATTGTTTTATATACATCGATGTCAACTCTGATATCACATTCAGCACATATGTTTTTTGTGTTTACGGACACGGTGCCATTTTGTATCGGTGAGGAGAAACAGCGTTGGTTGCCTGTAAAGTCTTTGCGCTGACTGGTTACTAATCTGTCGCGTTTATTTGAATCGTATAATTGTTTATAAAGTAGAACTCAAACTTTTTCAAGTACACTGATAATAAGTCTTTTTTACTTAAGTGTCATTTTGTCTCAACATATTTTAATATTTTAACATCTTTTCACGAAAACATAGAACGTAATTTTTTTAGGTCAGCTAAATGTCTGAATCGTGCTTAAAAAAAATATTTTCCTGAAAAAAAATGTTTTTATGTTAATTAAATATACCATTTCTACTTATTTTAAAACAGCTAAACAACAGTTATAAGCTTTTTTTTAAGTTCAAGTTTCGCACCACTCGCACAGTACTGCCCCGGTCGTGCAGCGCTGGTGGTGAACTCCGGCACTCTACCGACCTTTCCACCTGAGTTGTAGAGCATGATTTGAAACTTATTCGGTTACAAGTTTCTAATGCAAATAGGAGAAAAAAGTTAGAAACTGAATAACTTAATCGTTAAATTTCATTGGAAGTAAAAGTTTAAACATAAAAATGTCTTTACTTCCTGATTTATACTTTTAAATACAAAACATTTACTATAATACGGGAGAAGCAGTTTCATCACTTATAGCCTTCGAGAAGGCGGAGTTTCCGCATAATAAAACAGGCTGAAGGACGACCGTGATACAATGGGCGCCCAGTTCCGCGTAGGAACTGCGTTTGCGACGTCTCCGACTTCCGTAGAACATTTCATTTTCTTCCGGTTCCGGTATTATAACGAAGTACGTGAACCCGAGTTTTGCAAATGTGTTCGCAATAGACACAGTCCTTACGCAATCTGTTTTGATTGACTAATCTTTACTTTATAGTAATATAGTATCAGCATATTTTTCGTACAGTAATTAAATAACCCTAGGAGCATTTTTGTTGTTGAAAATTATGAATTTTAATTTTAAAAAAAGGGATAACATTTTTTCTATTCAGTTATTCTTAAAAATTAAATAGACAGTCAAAAAAGTTTTATCAAATTTTGAGAACATTGTAACTGTTGAATTAATTTTGCTATTCAATTAAAAACATCCCACTGCAAAATCAATTAATTTATTAACAAAGTACATATGCAAAGCAAGTTTTGATGAAATTAGTATTTATTGAAAATAGAGCTTTTCACGTCGAGACGGTATCGAGACGAGAGTCATGAGAATCTCGATCACGAAATAAAGGTAGGGCTGGGCGAGATGTCGATTGCGGCGAGAGTTCTCGAAACTTTTTTATATTTTTACTCGACAATACATCTCTTATAAAATAATTTATACAACTAAAATTCACTGAAAAATAATTTATTATTAATTTACAGAATTAGAATTCGGATTAGTGCATTTGGATAAGTACACGATTCTTCTGCGCATGTTTTTCAACTATAGCGCTGATTTATAGATCGTTTGCTTTGTTCAGTTTTGAAAACAGTTCGCCGTACGGGGGGTGATTAATAGAATATTATTTACTATTTAATGTGTGATGAATATAATAATATCATATAGCACCTTCTCTCGTCCATCTCTCTCTCTCTCTCTCTCTCTCTCTCTCTCTCGCACACACTAGAGATTTACAAATTAAAGAGAGAAGAAGTATAATAAGACGAATGTAACAAAATTGTTATCTATAAATCCGATATTTAAGGGTTTATTATTGATTTGCACCGAAATTGTTCGTTTCTGCATGTATAGTATAAACTATAATTTTTCAAAGTATAATTATTCAGAGAATCGATACAATAATGTTTATAACACACTGAAAAAATCGAGGAAAAAACAGAGATTTTCGAGCGTCTCGATTCAAGACGAGAGTTTCTTGCTTCGAGATCGAGACGAGAGTCTAATTTTCAACTTCTCACGAGATCGAAATCCAGAGTTCACTAAAATCTCGTATCGTCCCGTTCTCGTGAAGCTCTAATTGAAAATTACGGACCCCAAACTAGGAATATTAAAACATTTTTCAAATTTGTATGCTAAACGAAATTAATAAAAATATTATGTACATATTTATGCCTAATTGAACACAAAAGTTGTACTAGCGCCTGGCTAGCGTCCATGCTAGAATGACCTAGCAACTGCAATTGTCAGAAAACGAGTCAGGACTTCTGACAAGTTCTGACCAATTTTGTTAAGTTTCTCCATATAAATCTTTAGGACAAGTCCAAATTCATGACAAAATGTTCAAAAATCGTCAGAGTTTGGATTCAAAGGATATATCACTCTACATTACAGTATATTATTGTGAAGAGCAATTCAACAATAAGTAAATATTTCTTTTTTGAATAGAAAAATCTAAAATATCCTTTTTTTGATAACATAAAACTTGTAATCTACTGATATTCAACTGATTTATATATAAGAGCTGCTGGATTGTATGTGAGCTCTAATTTCATGCAAAATCAAATCATTTATTCACTCAACAACCAGCATAAAATAAAATTTTTATGAAAATAATGATAGATCTTATAATTATGAACTTTATAATAGTATTTATAAACAGTTTTATAATATCGATAAAAGCATTTATGAAAAAAATGAGGTTACGTTTTCTAGATGCATTATTGAATATATGGCTATATGTTACGCTAAATGATACAAACTGGCTTTGACATATTTGGGCATACTAATACTTGATAAAAAGAAACCCTTTTAGCCAAAAACTGTTTATGGTTAATTATTTAGATTGCTTTTATAAAAGTGGCAACGCATTCTCTTCGACTTTAACGACAGGTTACGTCATACAACGTGTTTCAAGTCATGAGGACGCCATATTTTCATTCAGGCAATCCACATTTGCGGATGATATTTGGTCATTTTTTATAATAATGAAATGTGTAAACAAACGTTATCTATCTATTGTATGAAAATAAGTAAATATTGGATCGTCTTATAAGGCAGAAAATTTATTCTATAACTTATGAAAATATTTATGTAAAGTGGTCATCATATGCGCATAATTACAAAACAGAAAAGAAACTTAGTTAACCCACTGCTACTAATTCGCATGTTAGCACTGGATTTTAAACTTCTACTGTAAAAAATTTGAAAACATTAAAAAAGGCAAATTCTTATCTCAGTGGGAAAAGTTTTCCCCTATATTTACGAGCTTAGTTTAAGTACTTTTGTTCCTTTTCAGTAACTTCTTTACGACTGAGTACCAGGTCGTAAATATGTACGCAGTGGTATAAATTATTGAAGACATCTTGTATACCTCCTTAGCTCAGCCAGTTAATGTACCGGACTCAGAACATTTTAGTCCTACGGGTTTGTCTAGGCAGAGGAGCATATCTGAAATAGTAGTATAAATATTAGGATGGTTCAAGAAAAGACTTAATTTTTTTCTAACAAGGGCAACCTATAAATTTTTGAAATTGGCGTCAAAATGATTTGTGAATTTCTTAAGTATTTAAATAATTTCTTTATTGTTTAAAGCAAGCGCGTTTTTGCTTTAAAAAATAGTGAAATACATCACTTAGATCTTTGAAATCGCCAGATTTAGTTTTGTTTTTCTCGAAAAACGATTTTTCAAAATTCCAAATTCAACAGTCTGCCGTTGACTTGTTTTTCAACTCGAAGGGTTAGTTTTGGCCCGACATTCCGGGAATTTATCCGTCTATATGACCCTACACGTAATTCCAAACCTGCTTAAGGGTCCTTTTCATGCGGACGCTTACATATTATTTTAATTGCTGCTAATAATAAATTATTTTACTTTTTTTGACTGTAATACTTTAAAGGAAATACATCAACCAGATTTTTAAAGAAATTTAAACAATATATTTCAGGGTCTCGCAGGCACATTTTTTAACATTTCACGATCCGTCACTAATATATTTTTTTGATAACTGCTTAAAAAATCTAGGTGATACCTTACAGTAAAATTATATAATATATGTCTGCCAAAGTAAAATAATCCATTTAGAGCGACAATTAGAATAAATTTTGCAATCTCTAAAATGTTATTGCGCAAACTATTAATTTTTTCGTACATTCGATTCGATTTGTTTGAAACTTGCACAGAAACCTACCTCAGTAAAAAAATTACTTGAGTATTTTACTTTTCAGTGCGGCTGACAAAACACGACTTGTTTCACTGTCTGATTCCATACTTGTTTTTCTTTCCATCGTGCCATCTTTAGTCAGTCTTTTTTAAAATTTTCAAAATGAATGCTTAACTCTCAAAAACCACAACCATCTGCGCATAAAAATATAAAAAACTAGTGCGAAATGGAATTTCAAATTCTTAGTTTATAATAATTCGTATATAAATAATTTTTATATGGCAAAAAAAATTAGAAGAACTTTTATGAAACGTCATTTTTGTATTACTTATGAAAAATGTACTTTTTTCTTTTAAATGGAAGGTTGAAGTACATGTTTTCAAGCAAAAATACTAAGTACACATCTAAAAAAATTTTAATATTTTTTATGCTCTTATCAAAATATGGTATGTTTCGAGCACGGAGAAATCAATTAGTACTTAATCTAGGATGGAAAACACATTGAAAAATCTGAAAATTTATGAATGATAATATTGTTTATCATTTGAACATTGATAATATTGAAATATTATTATTAAATGATAATTTAAAGTTGTTAGTAAAAGTGATTCTAAACTTTATTCTATGAAAGAATTGCACATAATAATATCTAAAGTCAAGCGTCCGCTTGACTTTAGCTCAAAAAACGCGCATTTTGCTCTCGTTTCATTGCAAATCACTTCTAGAAATTGTGTCATTAGTGGGTAAACTTTTAAGAATTTCAAAAATAAGCCATTGACACTTTGGCCAAAAATCAAGCACAATGAGTAAAGTATTCCAACTCTTTAATAGTATGTTTATTTAATTTTCAATAGAAATGATGAATTTTTACACAATATATTCATAATTTTCTTTATATTCTTAAAAAATTGTTTTCTTTCTCTATAAAAAAGTTACATTAAATAATTATACGATTGAAAGACCTTGCATTTCAGTGAAGCTTTATACGTAATGTACGAGCGCTCATCCGAGTAAATCTATATAGTAGAAGTTGTTATAGAATTATAGAATCGGACTACACAAAAGGGTAAGTTCATTAAATTAGTATAAATTTTTATTTGGCACCTTCTTCAGTTCAAGATGAAATAGTTGGGTTTGAAAGCTAATTACAACCATGTACAACTCTGAAAAAGCCCTCAAGTTACATAAGTACATTTCGAGAAACTCTCAAATGCATACAAAACATCTTCTGTTTTTTTAATTCTTACTATGAGAAAGAATTATTAAATAATGTAGTAATTAGCGAAACATAGGGTAAATAAACTTATTTAGTGTGATTAGTTTATAAGGTATAAATCCTTAGACAACAGGAAATCTTAAAGAGCTTAATCCTGCCATGGTGCATTTATTTGACTTCGTGTATACATTATCATAAATTAATTCCTATGCATTTAAATTACTAAGTATGCTGAGATTTACGAAATTGGTTTACTGAAAATGAATATTAGTTAATTTCATTGTAAATTTACTAAATTTTTATTAGCTTACAGGAATGGCATCTAAAAGTTACAAAAATGTTCAAAAATTCCGAACGTGTAACAGCGCGTTTTTATTCCGTACACCACGCCTGTTTGCTCAAAAGTTGGGCGTGGTT
Organism: Druon quercuslanigerum; assembly: GCA_010014905.2. Taxonomy (NCBI): domain Eukaryota; kingdom Metazoa; phylum Arthropoda; class Insecta; order Hymenoptera; family Cynipidae; genus Druon; species Druon quercuslanigerum. The sequence goes on from JAAAKG020044501.1 coordinate 7,672, forward strand.
TGTCCTTTGTGCCCTGTGTATATAAATACACAGTCTATTGGTTTTAAAATGTCTTTTTGTGAAAATATTTGAAACATCAGTGGTCCAATGTTTGTCCAACGAGTTCATCTAATATAGAGACGCATCTCGTTCCCAATACCTTAAGTCTGTATGTGCACATGGTGTTGTGTAAAGGGTGCGGCTAAATCCAACAAACCGAAAAATTAGTGCAGAAAGTTTGGTTAGTTAGTTTTAAAATATGTATGCAGACAATATTTGCCCTAAATATGTAGTAAATTAATGTGAACAAATTCATTAACATTGGCTTCAATCATATTTTCTTACTATTATTTATATTGCCTTGAAAAAAAGAGACTGAATATTTTATTTTAACAATAATGAAACGAAAAAATGGTTTGATTCCTTGAAATTTTATGTTACTGTATCTATGAAAATTCGTAAATTTATTTAAACATTTATTTATTAAACATGTAGAAACTGTTTGAAAATTACAACCCAATTTTTAAATTTCGAATAGAAACAAGTAAAAGAAGCCGATTTCAAGTAATGTGGCTCAGACGGTATATCATGATTGTTTTGTGTTCCGACACTTCAGCCTTGCCAGCCACGCTGGTGCGGATTCGAATTCCAAAGCAGGAAGCGAGGCTGGATGTGTTTTGAGAAAGCATCGCTTCTGTCCCTTATTATACCACCTCACAGATATTCTACAGTTTATGATTAAGCCTATAGTACAGTCGCTAATGACCCTAAAAGTCAATGAGACTACAAAATTTCAATTACTAAAAAAAGAAAACTATTTTATTCCTATTAGAGATCTTCTACGGAAAGTTGAGATATGTTACTCCATCCAATTGGCCTCAATGTATCGGGACCTTGTTATTTTCATGGGGCGCGAAAAGTTGAAGATATTTAATATTTTATAATTTGTTTTATTTATGAAAATTTTAACGTATATTTTCTGAAAATGAATAATAATATTTTCTCAACAATTTACAATCATTGTATGATCGGTGTTGTCTCTATCAGGTATTAAATCGATTTGCAAATAAACTTGTGATTTGAAAATCGTATCAACTCAAGCCAATCAAGTTAAATGAAAGATCAACTAGCTTCGGTACAGTGGCACCAATCACAGTTGGAGTCAGTATCTCAACTCTCCCTTGTGGATCACTAATTCCCATTAGATCCTACAAGTGACACTGTTCAAGCTGACTGCACGCCGAAAGAGAACGCAATAAAGAACCTCTTAGGGAAATCTAACGCGCCCGGAACAGGAAGCATGTAGACACAATGTGGAAATCAACTAGAATTACAAAGTACCTTTTAAGATCCGAATAGAGGCAACTAAAGAATCTATTTTTTTCTATTAGAGCCTTCTAGGGACAATGTCCAATTTAATTACACGCAAAAAGAGAACCCAAACAGAACCTCTTTTTAAAACCTCAGAATACGTGAGTGAAAATCATGCAGAAGCCAATTCAAAATTTAAATCCTGTGAGATCCGACTGCAAGAGTGATATATGTCTAATACACGGCAAAATAAACCTAATCATACCGTTAATCAAACAGTAAAATCTATTAAGCAAACCTATCACACACCGAAGAAGCACCAGATGAACACTTATTAAATTTTTAATAGACATATTTAAGGGGCCATTTTTTCGAAAAATAAACTTTCTAGAGACTATCTTCGGCTTCACTCAGTAATGAACTTTCTCCACACCAAACTATCATTTAATTTAAAATGTTAAAATTTTAATATTTTTAACTATTTAGAAGAGAAAAATCGTTTTTCACAGTACGGTGCAGATTTGATTTTTTGTGAAAAATTAAATATTCGATTTATAATCACAAATAAATAATAAATTTAACTTTTTATCACAATCCACAGCTGAATCTGCTTCAATCTTAGTTCAGTATAATTTTGAAATTTGCAACTTACACATTCAAAAATCTGGAAATAGGTCAAGTTTAAGTTAAGGAGTCAATACCTTTAACTTAAGTTAACTTAAAGACAGAAAAAAGGCAAGAAACTGGGAATTAAACCGGAGTATCTAGTATCAAAAAAGCGAGTGGAGTAAAATGAAGAGGATAGAGAGCCAAGCATGAATAGTGAAAATAGAACAACTAATTACGAGCGAAGTGAACCTGGGTTAGAAAGAACAGCGTAAGTAGAGAAGTGAGCTACGCAGGAACAAAGGTCGTAAATTACCTTATTTTTGTAATTACTTTTATATACTAGTTTAAGTGTACTTTAAGAAATATTGTAAATATGTAATAAAGCATGTAAGTTCTTATTCTAGACCTAAGGCCGAATAAAAACTTGTTTATACTTTAGGTTGATTTTATTAAATTTTATGATGGTGAATTTAAGGTAGTTGTCGTGCAAAAAGTCAGATATCTGAAAAAATAGTTTTTCTATGATTTTAAGAATCAAAGTATTATAATTGATGTCATTTCAATAAAAAAATTTATTTTTTACGAAAAATATTAAATCTCACGCCAAAAAAACATTAATTTTAACAATTTTTTTCGCAATTAAATTTTTTCTGACCGTCGCTTTTTACGAATATTTGAAAAATGATTTCATTTTAATAAATGATGGCCTATTGTGTCAGGAAAACATTCCCTACAATTCTACATATTCCAATTTTTAAAATATCTAAATAATCTTAAAATATAATTATTTGTTAAGCATAATTTTTCTTGCAAAATTTAAGTCTAACGATTTAGAGCCATACAAGAATCGAGAGAAGCCATAGAAAAATTTACATTCAGAATTGGAAACAGCAGTATTAAAATCATAAAAAAACTATTTTTTTCGGATATCTGAACATTAGCACGACGATTACCTTAAACTAAAGAGTAAACTAACACTTATGAGAAAACAATATTATTGACATAAGGCGTATTAAAACATATATCTCAATAAATACAAATATAAACTTAAGAAACACGCGAACAATCTAAATTGTTTGGTCTTTTTTGTAATAATAGCTTCCTATCTTTTCAACTAAATTCTTCAAGAGTATTACAATTGATTTAGAGTCGTAAGATCTAGAAATTTATTAAGAACGTACAAGGAGCATCTAATGAAGCGTTCACATTCAGATCAATTCGAATGATGTGAAGAGCGAATGAGCTTTCTTCCCTGAGTCGAAGCAGTATGAGTTTACTTGAGAAATCGTACTTTCATCATACGTTACATACTCTCATTAATTCTTCATCGAGCATCATCTAGATTAATTGAATGATTGAAAACTTAATCATAATAGTGTGCAAAAATTGAAAATGACATTTACATTCTTCAATTAGAAAAACTTGAACTTTAACAATGATTAAAATACGAGTAGGTAAATAAATGTATATCTATTATTGCTTTGAAGTTTTTTTTACATAAATATATTTTTCTACTGTAAAAGAGTTAATGAAGTTTAATTAGTTCAAATTTTTTCCCCGATGTATCTATACAATTTTATTATGTAATTTGTCATTCAAAATATTATCACATAGATTAAATGTTTATTAGTAGAAACAATATTTATACTTATTAATACTTAATTCGAAAATTTTAAACACTAATAAGAGGTCCGAGGTCAGGAATATCAGAGTTGTTAACCAGATCAGCGATTTTCCTTAAACTAAAGAAAATGATAGTGTTAGGTAGGTAAGACATTGTGGTAAAATATTTTTGAGAAAATTTCAAAATTGTAGGAATTACGTGACTTTGAAGAAAAAAAGTCAGAATTTCAAATAAAAAATGTCAAAAAAATTCTGATTTTCATTTTTCGTTTTAAGTTCGTTTTTTTTTTAATTTGCTCATTTAAATTATTCCTTATGATTTTATCTTTCATTTAAAAAAAAGCTTGTAGCCACTTCTGGTTGCCGAGTTATGCACTTTTAAACCGAAGCGTGCACGTTCACTCTCTCGCCTCGGCTAAGCGTCGTGGTCGACCGTGTCGAGCTTTACTTCCCTGTTGAATATTAAATATTTTGGATTCAAATTCAGGTGTAGCGGAGTAAATTTTGCACCTTATTTCAGTTTCATTTAAGGGTTCGAAAGAATGGAACCCTTTCGTGCCATTATTTGTCTAAGCTTGCAAAAACCGACGTTCCTAAAGCTGCACATTCTCTTCATAATATTTTGCAGTGCAATAAATTGATTTTATTTTGGGCAGTGCATATTTGGCCCATTCATAAAGCGATTGAGGAGTCGTGATTTGATTGTCGAGTGGTTGTCGAAGACTCGCTTTTGCAGCACCACGCTTCAAGGTGCCACTTAATCCGTCGAATGCACTTTTTCCATGGGACGTGGCGAAAAAATTCCATCTAGCTTTCACTCCCAATTGTGTTCATTCATGGTACGTAAGATCATTAAAGTTATACTAATTTTTATATTACGATGCAGCTCCGCCAGTAAAATAAATTAGTTCTGTTACTGCGTTTCGTTTCTTTAATTTTTTAATCAATTTCTTGATATACAAGTTGAAAGCAGTTCATCGTGATTGCGGCATTCAGAAATGATCATATAACTTTCGTGTTTTCATTCCCTATTTTCTTGAAAATAAACAACGAATGGGTGAATCTTTATTTTTTCATTACCCCAGTAATGATTTTGAAGTTAGTCTTGAATTAGAGGAGAAAAGTTTTTGCCAAAATCACACAGTATCACCAAAACTCCTGGTTCTAGAGATTCTTTAATATCTTTAAAAAACAAGTTTTTCAGAGACTCTCCTATTTTTTCAACTCCAGGACATTCTTTACCTTTAAGTAAATGGCAATTAGGTGTGGCAGTGCTGCATATCATTGTTTTTAAAATATCTTTGTAGGATCCAAGAAAATGATTCGCAGTCTTGGCTTCTGCAAGCTGATTCAGTCGTGCTTCAGATATCATCAGTTTCGGATTCTGATGGATTTTACAAACGCAGACTGAATGCGTGCCACTACTGCCAGCCAAAATGCCCCATCCTGTCTTTTAGACAGGATGGGGCACTCGGGCGAATTAGTATCCAATGTTTTTTGTTTCAGGCATCATTCACTCTACTGATACTCCTTTTATCAACTATTTGTCGTCAAGCTTTTCTGTTTTGGCGTATTTCTGTTGCTTCCTTCACTTTTATACATCTTTTCATGCGCAAGCTCTCGTATTTCTGTGGCTTCTTATATCTCTTCTCACTAATATCGGCGAGAAAATTCGAGTCTTTTGGCTTTGAAGTTGAAAAAGTAAGTTTAGAAAAAGTGCTAGCTTAATCAAAGAGGGGTCATTTCAAAAGTGCAAATGTTGTACGCTAATGAACCGAAAAGTCATATTGCGAAAATTTTCTTGTAGCTTACAGATCTTAAAACCTGATGCAAAGTCAGGAAATTTGTTAGCTTTTAAATACAGAAACTTTGAAGCATAGTTTTAATTGAAAAAATAATAGGAAAAATCTGAAAAATTTTTGGTGGTACTTTAAACATTTCTGAAAAGATTTATTTTTTGTTGTAAATAAATGTGCGTCTAAACTATCTTCAGTTGTGATGAACCTTATTAAGTAATTTAAATTGGAGGTAGTTAGTTGAACTATCTGTAAAAATATACAATTTCAAGGAAGTATGTGCTTCTTATTATCTTCGTGCAAATTGCGATATTTGAAGTCAGTTTTATATATGGGAAACTAAGTGCCAGAAATCAGCGAGGTGCCATTTTTTCAGAGGATCGTCCTTGATTTTCCTCAGTCGACCTACCGAACTTGTGCCTCCGAGCCTCACTCTGGCCTTAGAACCCTTTCCCCTCGCTGTATCACCTCGCTGGGCTCTGGCACTGTATTATTCCACCATTAAGCCGTTTCCCTTTCGGGGTTGGCCTGACTCACTGCTCCGACCGAGATTGCTGATAAATCTCTCTAGCAATCACCCCAAGTGAAGATCCTCACAAACGCGTCATGTGAGGTTCCCCAGTTGGGTCCATTAGTAACCAAGGTCTTTTGTTTCAGGCGTCATTCACTCTACTGACACTCTTTTTATTAACTATTTTCTGCCATACTTCTTTGTCCTGACATGCTTGTCTTGCTTCTTTACGCCCATGCATTTTTTCATGCAGGTTCTCGTGTTTTTATGGATTCTTATGTCCCTTCTAACTAGGGTCTCATTCACACATTCTAACCATTCTTTTTTCAGTCTGCCTCTGGGCACGCTGCCATTTACATTACTTGGATACACTTGTTTCGTTAGCCGTTCATCCTTCATTCTCTCAACATGCCCGAACCTTTTTAACCGATTTTTTTTGTATGTGTCAACTAGCTTCTCTTCCACACAACATTCTTGAAGGATTATCTCGTTGCTCACTTTGTCTATCATTTTTCAGGCATATTATGCGCAAGAATCTCATGCCAATCGCATTACTTTTACTTTTATCTTTTTCTTGATGGATCCATGTCTCGCTGCCGTATAGTACAGTTGGTACAAATATGGAATTATGTATTGCCATTTAAGCCTTATTTGATATATTTTTACTTCTTATAAGGGGGCCTTCTCTACCAATAACCTTCTTACCTTCGTTTATGCGTCTATATAACCCCTTATCTATCTTATCGTCCCTAGTAAATAAGCTACCAAGGTATACGAATTTATCAACTTGTTCAATTCTCTCATCATTCAATACAATGTTGCATATCGTTTTCTCACTCTTTCCTTCGAACACCATAGTCTTTGTTTTATTTACGTTTATTTTGAGGTCCATGATCTTAATGCTTGCATTCAATTTGTTCAACATTCTTTTCAAATCTTCGATAGGTTCTGCCATGACAACCTTATCATCAGCGAACGCTAACCCACGTACCCTTACTGTTTCGAGATCCACAAATTTTTCGTCGAAAACAGCTATTCCTAAACACTTGTCCATAACTGATAGAAATAGCCATGAAGTCATAACGCATCCTTGCCTAACGCCTTGCATAATATCGTACAAGTCACTCAATTTCCCATTTACCCTTGTACTTGCTTTGTTATCCGTATATATTGTTCTTATAGCTTGTAGGAGCCATGCATTTACTCAGTACTCTTTCACGTATTTCTTGACCTTGTCGAAAGTTTCTAGGTGAAAAAATGCACAGAAATTTTTTTTTCTTACTCTTAAACTTTTTTCTGCTTTTCAAAATCTTTTCTTCTCTTATTTTCATCACCCTACGAATAATTATTTTTGAGTATATTTTGCTTACGTTCTTAATAATCTGATCTCTCTGTAATTGTTGCAGTCGCTTTTAACTCTCTTTCTTTTGTATATTGGCACGATAATCGCTTTTTGCCAATCACCTGGGACTTCTCCTATTTCTATGAATAGAATCATCGGTTCGCACAGACTATGTAGTATGTACTCGCCACCGCGTGACAGCATTTCAGCGTTACTACTGTCAACCGCGGAAGCTTTACCGTTTTTTAAGTTCTTGATTTTATATCCCTAACCTCAGTGACACAGACTTTTTCAATTGAGTTTTCTAACGCATTGTGTTCTACATCGCGTTTGTGGTTTCCTATATCTTCATCTCCGGATTGTCCCATAAAATGATCTCTGAAAGCGTCTGTAACGCCGCGTTCCTCATATTGCATTTCCCCTTTGCTCTTTCTCATGTTGCCAAATTCTGTACTTTTATTTCCCTTTATTGCTTCATAAAGCAGTTTTTTGTTTCCTTTAAAGTCGTTTGGTATTTTCTTCTCTTCTTCTGCTCGATTTTTATGTTTACATTCTTTACTTAATTACTTGATTATCCTCCTTTTGCGTCTGTAATCATTTATACGTCTGTTTCTTTCCTTATCATTAAAATCTGCCATTTTCAAAGCTCTCCTGTACGCATCTTTCTTTGTTTTGTTACTCCACGAAAGGATATGCGGAAGGCTTTATCGTTGGGAAGAATTACGATGGAAGACAGTCTTAAGAGAGAGCGGGGGGGGGGGGAGTTTGGGGGGATGGATCAGGGCCGCCGTGGTGAGTGGCGACAGCCGGGAGATGCGAAGTCGGAGGTATCAACGAGAAGAGAACCTAAGTAGAGAGAGATCAGGAAGTCGCGCTCGTCGTGCATACGCACCACGATACGAATGGGTCGATCGGGGCGCTTCTCAGTAAAAAGTTCGAAACGCGGATCGCGGGTGAGCAAGCGTTTGACGGCACCGGTCCGCAGAGAACGCGAGCGATATCGCAGAAGAAGGTCACGGGGCGACCTGGAAGATGAAGGCGGTGGTGTGCGACGAGACCTCGGTGTCTCGGGAAAGGTCTGTCGAGTCCCCGGCTGGCGACGAGGCGTCGCCCTCGAGGGGGTTGATGAGGCCCAGAATGACGGGTGGCTTGGCTGGAGAGGGAGATCGATTGGCTGGAAAAGGGTTGACGTCGACCGGAGGAAGATGGAGGTTAGCTGGCGACAGAGCCCGACATTCCCATCGTGCTGAACTAAACGGCGAAAAATCAAGTGGGATGTCCGAAGGTCGTCTTTAACGATGGGTTGGGATGAAAACGTGTTTATTATTCTCAAGTTCAACACTTGGGTCCTTTCAAAAGGAAAGGGCTCCAAGCAGCCTCAATTTCATTATTCTACCATGCATTACTAGACATTCTTGCTACAACCGCGGTACCACACACTTGGATCGCACATCTAACAATGATATCCCGGGACAAACTCCATGCGCCTTCTATATCTTTATTTCGTATAAGCACCTCCTAGGTTGCCTTTTTTATGCTTTTGATTATCCTATTTCGGAAATCTATTCGCACATCCGGTTTCCATAGGTTCCCAATTTTCATTCTTTTTCTTCTCTCTTTTTTCTCCATCCCTGACCTAAGTTAATTTTGGAGATCAGAAGGTAATGATCAGTATTGCATTCAGAACCCCTCATGAACGTTGTATCTTTGACTAGCTTTTTTAGTCTTTCGTCCGCAAAAACAAAGTCAATTATACTGTGGCTATTTCCTTTTGACCAGGTGTACATGTGGATCATTTTATGCCTAAATAAAGGATTTTTAACATTCAGACCCCTTTTTAAGCATAAGCCAACAAATTTATCTTCGTTGTAGTTTGTTCTTGGATCACAAAATTACATAGTACTCTTTCTGTATCCTGATTTTAGATGCCCACCCATCCATTCATATCTCCTAGCAGAATTATTCTTTCACCATGATCGCAAATACTTATGGTGTCATTTAAAGTGTCCCAGCAGGCGTTTTTTACTTCTCTGAGATCACTATCAACTGGAGCGTAATATGCTATGATGAATAATCTTCGGATTCCTACTTTTATTCTAGTTCACAGCAATCTGGGAGATACGAAATCATGATTTCCGAGATGCTGCTTTGCTCCTTCATTCAAAATCAGACCTACTCCTTGCCTACGATGTGTTTCGCTATCTACTCCTAACCATATTTTAAATCCGCCTTTAAACAACCCATTTTCTATGCCCCTACTTTCGCATCCCTTGTTCTTTGTTTCAGGTAAACATAAATTATCTAGTTTCTTACGTGCATATTTTCTCGTAATTCTTTTAATTTGAGATCATTCACCCTGCGCCCCCTGGCATTCAAAGCAACCAGTCTCCATTCATCGCCTGAAACTGGACCTTTACATTTTCCGAATGCATGCATTTTTTCAATTAAAGTTTTAGTCTTTTCCAAAGCTATTTTATTGATTGTATTATTCATTGTTCAGATTATAGCCCAATTACCACCTTTATGCAATATGTTTATTTTGCGAGTCGAAATCATGTTCAAGTTAAGTAGCAATTCTTCATATGGTGGAATCTGTAGCACGAAGACAACAAGAAGAACATACTGCGGCTCTTTAAAGTACAACATTTGCGTCTTTATAAGAAACCCTCTTTCATTAAGCTAACATTTTTTCTTTGCTGCCTTTTTCAACGTCAAAGCCAGAGACTCGAATTTTCTCAGCGATAGTAGGGTTTCATTCACACATTCTAACCATTCTTTCCGCGGCCTTCCTGTGGGTACGCTGCCATTTACTTTACTTTGATAAACTGGTTTCATTAGTCGTTCTTCTTTAATTCTCTCAACATGCCCGAACTATCTTAACCGATTTCTTCAGAGTAGTGTTTCTTCTGCACTACATTCTTTGAGGATGATCTCATCACTCACTTTGTTCATCAGAGTTTTTCCGCACATTAAGCTCAGGATTTCCATGCCAACAGCGTTAGTTTTGCTCTTATCATGTTCTTGGTATATCTATGTGGCCACTTTTAAATTAGCTAGAGCACTCTTTAACTCATTGACTCATCACATACATTTTTTGTACCGTAATTGTGATTTCCGAACATGAATGGCCAAGTGTTTGGCAACATATATTGCATATTTTTTGTTTGGTGCGTTTCGTCATCCAGAAGTACGATGCGTGCGTAGCTAGACGTGTATACGAAAGTGTACATTATTCGACTAAAGATTCGCAGTTCTGTGTTCCTTAGAAAGGGGCCTCACATAGGTCCCTGCTAAATGCTGAATGGCGTTTATTGACAATATCAGAATTAGGTGAAAATTTATAGAAAAAGGTAGGCTACTTTCCGGCCAGATCTCGTAGATTAAATAAAGGCACTAACAATATAACGATATCGCTCTTATTATAAAAATGTCCGTAACATCAGCACAGAACGATCTGAAGAATAGGCTAGTATTAAGGAAAATTTCGGGACAGTCGGTAGTTTATTAAATAAGTCCTGTGTATGCTTATTTATTTTCTGGGAAAGGGGTTAATCTTACGGAAAATACAGTTACGGTAGACAGTTCGTTGAATAAATCCTCTCAATCCTTATTTGTCTGCACTTTTGATTTTATTTGTATACATATATGTATAGAATACGGTTTGGCTGTTCTTACTTGAATATCAAGTAAATTATCGCCTACATTCTCGTAAGATCTCAAAGATAAAATCTTTTAATTAGTTTTAAATAAAATTTTACTTAGCTTCACGGAGAAAAATGTCCAGTTAGGTTTACAAGAATTCTGGTTAGCCCTACTAGACAGTCTAGTAAAATATGAACCAACTCGCTGTCTAGTTAAATACGCCAGACAGTCGAGTTAAAATCTGTCTAGTTAGAATTACAAGACATGTGGTATAGGTTA
>JAAAKG020044512.1:0-18763 GCA_010014905.2 Druon quercuslanigerum
TTTATATTCAAAATACCAGTTTTTGATGAAAAGTTCTAACACGACATCTGTTTGAAATGATAAGTCTTCTTTAAAACCTAATATTTTTTTTTTAGAATTACCTACTTTCCGCGATAAATGTTACTATAAACTAAAATTGTTTGATTATTATAAATATTTGAAATATATTTTTTATTTAATATATTGATTCTAATATACAACGCTAGCATAATATGACAGTATACAGAAATACTTAATAGACTCTGAAATAAGATGCTTTTTCTTAATTACAAATACTGATTTTCAACGAAAAATACTAACGAAAAATAAAAAAAATATTCAAAATCGTAAATTGTTTTTGAAATCTAACTACTTTTGACTAAATATACCGATCTTTGGTGTAAAATTTGAAAATTAACCCAAAACTGTTAAAAATAATGCATTTTTTTAAATATTTTTTTTGTAAAAAATTTAAACTTTCGACAAAAAATACTAATGTAATTCAAAATTATTTAACAGTTGTAAGTATTGTTTAAATTATAATTGTTTCATATAATTATATTCACGCAAAACAACCAGCTAACCACAATTTTTTTAGAAACTATCGATATTATTGTAATTAAATATCGTTGGATTTAAATCTAATTATTTTTGTTTAAATATACCAATTTAGGTAAACACTCCCTATATCCGAAACTATATGAAAAATTAAAAATATTCTTTTAAATTCATTTATTGTTTATTAAAAATACGCTTTGTCGATAAGTTTGTATTTAAAAAATTTTAAGGTAAAAGAATACAACAGAAAATTGTTGAGAATTCTAAATTTTCTTCGAAATCTAATCTGACTTTTCATTCTAAGACACACTTTCACATAAAAAACGTAAACAGAGTATACAACTGTTCAAATATTGTAAATTTTAAAACTTAAACTACTATAATGATTTTCCTTTAAAAGTGCGAATTTTGACTATAAAACGCTAACTTAATCTAAAATTGGTAATAAATTTTAAATCTTTAATATATAATTATTATTTCAAAATCTCAATTTTCAGTAAAAAATATTAGAATGACCAAGAAATAAAATTTTTTCAATAATGTATCTTTGAAATCTAATCTATTTTGTGTCATAATAAAAATTACCGGTGCAAAAGGTATATTTAACTTAAAATTGTTCAAAATTTTGATTTAATTTTTTTTCTAATGATTTTTATTTAAAAGAACCAGTTTTTGTCATAAAACGCTTAATACAATACCCTAGAATTGTTAAAAATAAGGAATCTTGCTAATGTTTTTGGTTTGAAAATGTCAATTTCTTGTGTAAACGTGAAACAAAAACTATTTTTATTAAATTCTAAATATTCTTTAAAATTTAAAGATGACAGATTTAAAATTCTTTAAAATACTTATTTTCTTCAACAAGTACCAACATACAATATATAATATTTTCAATAATGTGCTAGATAATTTGAAACTTTTTATTTAACCGCAATGTTCAAATAATTCAGAATCAATGAGTTTTTAATTAATTCCTAAAAAAAAAATTTTACTACTGATATCTCATAAAAATATTGCCATAGCCGTTGTTTCATGATTTTGGGCGGACTAAATATTGACAGTTACTACTGGGCCGCCGTGCCTGACAATATCTCGATCTATACTACTGAATCCCTTACATGAAATTCTATGGAACTGAAGTGTCTAACGTTTATGTGAAAGGAAAAATTTCAAAAAGTCTTAAGTAATATTTAAAGCATCAATTTTGTAAAACTGGATGCCAAATATTTGTACAAAAAGTTTTATCCTTTTAGCTCCCAGCAAAAATAGTAGTGTTCAACGCCTGAGTCTTCAAATTCAGTGATAAAATTCGAAAATGTGTTTCCAGTTTCTTAAACAAAATACGAGTATTTAATCTTATAGTTTGTAAAGGAAAATAGATGCTATAAAAGTTTCGTACTTTTAGCTGCTGGGGATAGCAGTTACTTTCAAACCCTTGGTCTCAAAAATATTTATTTTATTTACAAAATTTATACAAAACTCTTTAATTGTATAAAAGGAAAATTGTGTGCACAAATTATTATTAAAATTTACAAGATTTATGTTTCCAGTTTTAGGTCAGAGATATGAAACCCATTTTAGATTTTACTATTTTAATTTTCGAAATTTCGGGGTAGGGAACGACTGATTTTTCTGGGAGCTAGAAGGATGAAACTTTTGCTTGCAGCTATTTAACATTATAAAATACCACATTCATTTCTTTGATTCTAGGTAAGAAAAATAAAAAACATTAAGATATTTTTTTCGATTGTTGAAATTTAAGGATTAAAAACTGCTTTCCTGGGCATCTTGGAGGATAAAACTTTTTTGCAATTGCTTACTCGATTAATGCTTGATAATACTTTAAACCCAAAAAAATTAAAAAACTGTAGTCTTTTTTTTGAAATGTATAGTTTGTGAATAATTAAATCTCAAACATGACTGGCTCTCCAAATCGAAAGTGTGATTATGAAATTGGGCCACTATACCTTTCATAAATTTCAGGATTTAATTGTATTCTAATGGGAATTCTCGCCACTCAGAATTGGATTACCTCCACATTAATAACCCGAAGTTAAATTTTTCTCGCATTTGCTTGCAGGATGAAACTAACGCTCATAAATTTCGCGTTAAACGAAAGTTTTTACTATTTGGGTGTCTAGCTACCGTTGCAATAATTTACGATACTGTCTCCAGAGAGCAACTACTTTGTGTTGCACCATGAATTATTTGAACAGAATCCAAAGGTATGCCGTCTTACCTTTAGAACTATCACAGACATATCTCTAATTCTAACACTATGCTAACTCCTAGAAACTTTAATGTGATTTGTGCAACTCGAAGGTGAACTGTTGGATTGTTAATTTCATGTATTTGCAGAGAAAGACTGTAAATGTACATAATTTATTAAACCTACAAGTGGCATTTACATAAGAAAAGCTTATCAGGTTGACAAAAAAGTTCATTTTAGAAATCTTATAACTTTTCCCTGACTCTTACCTGCTAATTATTTATTTTCTTTCGTCGATAATATTTCAAGCCCAAAACTCAATCTTTAAAACATTTTTAATGTATAATATTTTATAAGTGAAATACGAATAATTTGAATTTGAAAGAAAACTTTTTCATTATTACCAGGTAAACTTGCAATTAATTCTGCATAAATCCACAGGACCTCAAAGCAATGCAAGTAAAATTGAAGAAATTTCAAATGACATAAACAAAATTTTGAACATCGAAAAAATTTATTTAATTTCTGAAAAAGTAGAGTGAATTTAGATGAATTTAATAGAAATCAGAAAAATTCGATAAAATTTATATTAAAAAATAAATTGTATAGAGTAGAATTAGGTAAAATCAAAACATTTAAGAGAATTTGAAAGAATTGCGAATACATTGATGAGAACGCCGGGCTATTTCCAGATCTTCAGAGTTTCTTTTTAAATTCATTATAATATATCAAATTCTTTGAAATTTTTGGAGCTATTGCAAGTGCTATTACAAATTTCTTAGAATTTTTAAAAATAAATTAAATCCTTTAAAATTTCATTATATTATTGATATCTTTTAAAAATTTCTTGAAATTGTAGCAAATGCCATAAAACGTTTCGAATAATTTAAAATATTTTGAACTTTCTTGAAACCTTTTAAACCTCTTTAAAAATTCTTCCATATTTTTAAAAAAATACACTCGAGTCTGTAAAATCTTGTAGAAAACCCTCGAGTTCTTGTAATCGATAAAAAATATCCTAAGATATTTTAAATCCTGAAAAATCTTTTTAAATCCTTTAAAATTTTTTAGAAGCTCTTGTTAATCCCTTAGAATTTTTTAAAATACCCTAACATATTTTTTATCCATTGTAATCCTTTTAGGTCACTGAAATCGATTGACAATTTCATGGAATCTTTTGAAAGACGATCCTGTGGCATTTTTTAAAACTCTTGAAAATATCTTGGTATCTTTAGAAATAGCCTTAAATCCTTTGAGATTTCTTCAAACTATTAAAAAGTGTTAAAAATTTATTAAAATTAATAAAATATCATAAAACGTTTCAAGTGCATTGAAATATTTTGAAATTTCTTGGAATCTTGTAAGTCACTCTAAAAAATCATCCGTATTTAAAAAAAATTTTAAATGTTTCAAATTTGTTTAATTACTTAAAATTATTTTTATCTAACAAAAATCTTCCAAGATATTTCAAATCCATAAAACTCTTTTAAAATCCTATAAAAATTTTTAAAAGCTCTTGAAAATGCCTTAGCATCGTTTGAAATACGTTAAAATGTTTCAAATCCTTCGAAATCATATTAAATCCATGAATTAAATTTTCTATCTCGTGGAATATTTAAAGGACTATATAATATTTCAAAAAATTTAAATTTTCTTAAATTCCTTTAAACTTTTTTAATCTCTAAAAAATTCCTTGGAATTTTAAGAAGTGGACCTTCAACATTTAAAGTTCCTTAAAACCACAACAAAGTGAAATCAGTTAAAAAACATAAAATATTTTAAATCCGTTGACATTTTTTGAAACAGTTTCAAATTTTTTGATGCTCTTGAGAATTCCTTGAAATTTTTTAAGTACCGTGAAATTTTTAAACTGATTTTATATTCCATCAAAGTTTCGAAACTATTAGGCATTCCTTGAAATTTTTATAAAATATCCCAGAATGTATAAAATTTTTTTAAATCTTTGGATTTACTTTAAAATATTCGAAAATCGCTTGAAGCCCGCAAAATTCCTTACTTTTTGTGAATAATTTCTTTGAAATACATTAAAATATTATTAAATCCCGCAAAGTTCTATGAAATCTGATATTTTCTGAAATCCTGGAACATTTTTAGAATAACTTGAGAGCTTTTAAAATCCGTTCAAATCATTAAAATCCTGGAAGAACTTATAAAATTCTTTGAAATCTTCGAAAATATCTTAAGACCTGATTAATGCTATAAATTTGTTTCATAGGATCATGCAGAAATGCTTTTGGACATTTTAAAATATTCTTGAACATTTCAAGTCTTTTTAAATCGGTTTGAAATAACTTCAAGTCTTTTAAAATCCATGGAAACTTTTTATAGCTCTTTAAAATTCTTCAATGACTTGAAAATGCCATAAAGTTTTTCAATTCCTTTAATATCACTTCAAATTATTTAAATCTACTAAAAATTCCTTAGAATCTTCCGAAATCTCTTAAGATATTGCAATTTCTTCAATATTGTTTGAAATTCTTTGAAACTCTTTAAAGCTCTTGAAAATTCCTTAAAATTTTTACAGATGCCATAAAATCTTTAGAATTCCTTCAAATGAATTAATATCTTTTAATATTCCTTGGAAATTTTAAAAGGGTTCTGATAATTTATTTAAAATTTGTTGAAATCTTTCATAATACCCTAAAATATTTTTAAAGAATTTGAGAAAAATATGTTTAATCCTGAATGTGGTAGCGGTAGACCCGTGGGTTAATTCATTAAAAGGTAAGTGACTAGAGTATATGTCTCCATTTTGAAAAAGTAACTAAAAGTAAAGTAAGAAAAAAATATATTAAAAGTGTTTGTGTAGCCGCCTTGATTATTATTGATAATAATTCCTTAAGCTGCTTCTTACAGAAATCCCCTGATTTTTACCATTTTCCTTTCAAAATCCCTGACTTATCCGGACCAACAAGTTTCCCTGAGTTTCCCCTGATTTACAGATTTTCCGTGACCTACGGATAGTCTGGCTTATGTATGTAGCATTAAATTTTTATGCGCCGCAAGTAAAAAATAATAAATAATGCATTATGAGAAATTCATGGGGCTTTATGAAAACAAAGGCGAACCGTAATTTAATTTCTCATTAAAAAAGTTTTAAGCCCCTTTGTCAAGAGCTAGTAAAAGAGTGTTATAAAAGCAGCAACTATCGATATTGAATACATTTTCTTCATGGCTACTTCAACTTCTAGCTCCATTCGTTTCCACCATTAATGTCACGTCCCTGTGAGTTTTACGGGACGTTACATTTCTACGAGGCGAGCTTTCAAGATTGTGCGTTCGGTTACAAAAAAAAGTAACTGGTGACTCTGGAAAGAGGTAGAAAAAAAATAAGATCAATAGTAAAATAAAGGAATAAAAAAAGGTAGCAGTAGTTAAAACAAATGTAAAAAAATCCACTGCTGACTACATTCGCTTCCATATTTTATAAATCGAAAAGGACCTCTCCAAATTCTAGGGGCATTGGTTGACACACACAAGATTGCGTGTTCGATTGCAGAAAAAGCACCTAGTGCCTCTGAAAAGGAAATAGAAAATAATATATAAGAGAAGCAAAAAAATATTGAAAAAGGAAAAGGAGAAAACAAGAAAGAAAGGAGGAAGAAAGGCTTCTAGGGAGTACTGGTTCGCAGAAAAGAATATAATTGTAATAAAGAGAAGATAGAAAGAGAAAATGGATAGAGAAAAAGATAGAAAGAAAAGAGGATAAAAACAGTAAAAGTAGAAAGAAAAAAAGAAACTGACAATTCGCTGCATGACTAAATTCTCTTCTAGGGAGCATTGGTTCAGACACACACACACGCGAAAAACAAGATTGTGCGTTTGATTACAAAAAAAGTACCTGCCACCTCTGCAAAGAGGTAGAAAAAAATACAAATGAAATAAAGAAACACAGAAAGAAAAAAATATTGGAAAAGAAAAAGATGGACAGGGAAGAAGATAAAAAAATTAAAAGGATAAAGAAATAGAAAATTCGTTGCTCGACTACAATAGCATCTCCAGGGCACTGATTGGTACATACATAAGATTGAGCATTCGCTTATGAAAAAAACCTTGTGCCAATCTTAGATTTTGAAAAAATATTTAAAATTATATACAAAAATTATATAAATAGAAGAAGACAGCTCCGGATTTTTGGGGACATTGGTTGACACACTCAAAAGATTGTATGCTCGCTATAAAAAAAATTGCCTGGTTTCTCTAGTAATAGGTAGAAAAATCCATTAGAGAACTAAAAAATTTATACACATTTAAAAAAAAAAGCAACAATGCACTTCAATATTTTATGAATCGATTCTAAAAGGCACTGGCTGGCACAAACACAATCATCGTATTCACCTTTGAATTGCATTCATAAATTTGCAATCGAAGTTAGGCTCCTTCTCTTCTTTTGCGGTCATATTCCTCCATATGACAGTATAAACATAAACGCTATATGGGACTCGTCAAATTGGCTTGGTTCAAGATAGCACATGCTTCTCTGTTGACAGTCTCGGCATGCAACTCCTTACAAAAGAGAGCACGAAACTAAAATAAAAGAAATCGTTCCCGCATGAAAAAGGCGTATATTTTATATGCACATATTATACAGTACGTGCATTTTGTGTTCACTATCTTTTTATTACAGTAGCGTGAATTACTTGCTATGAATTTTAAATTATTTTACCCATTTCTTTAAACAACAAAATAATAGTTTATAATGATAATAATTTAATAACAACAATAGTATTAAAAATAATAAATAAACTGATTAAATAGAAACCAAAAAAAAAACAAATTTTTAACGATGCAATCGAGTTTTCAACAAAAGATTTTGAAAATAAAATAATTTGTAAGAAAATCGTTAAATTTTTAAACCGAAATGATATAAATCTTCAGAAGAAATTGTTAAATTTTTAGTTGAAAAATAATTTTTCCACTAAAACACAATGATTTTTCACCAAAATAGTACAGTTTTCCACTAGAAAAAATTAATTTTCAACAACATTGAAGAATTTTCACAAAGAAAATGTAATTTTAACCAAATTGTTGAATTTACTGCAAAGCAGACAATTTATAACCAAAAGAGATGAATTCACAACGAAAAATGTAGTAGTTGATATTTTAACTAAAATAAATTTTAAGCTAGAATAAAAAACAGTTAATGTCATCCAAAAAGAACACTTTGTAACAATGCTGTTTAACTTTGAACAAAGTAGACAATTTTAATCAAATGGTTGAAATTTTACCCGGAAGCACAAATTTTTTATTATGAAGGTTACAAATTTACTACCGAAAAATACGAATTTTCAACAAAATACTTGAATTTTCAACTCAAAAATATAAATTTGTAAAAAAACTGTAAAACTTTCAATGAACAAAGTCATTTTTTTCTAAAATAAGACAAACTTTCAAAACAATTCCTAATTTTTTAACCAAAGAAAAGGAATTTTTAACTCAATTTATAATTTTCCAGTCATAAATTAAATTTTTAAGGAACTAGTTCAACTGTCAATCAAGTAGTGGAATTTAGAACACAGAAGATTAATTTTCTACCACAAGGAGATGGACTTTCATTTAAATAGTTCAATTTTGCACTAAAAAAGAAATTTACAATAATGAATTAAATGTTTAAATATTCTAATAAAAAAGTTAATTTCTACACACACAAATAAAAAAATATGAATTTTCAAGCAAGAAGATAATTTTAGATAGGAAAATATATTAATTTCTAACCAAGTAATTGTTTTTTGAAGCAGGAAGATCAATTTTCCAACAGTAAAGACAAATTATATCAAAATGTATGAATTTTCGACTAAATATTTCAATTTCAAACAAAATAGTTCATATTTTATTTAAAAAGATGAATCGTGAAGCGATAATCTTAATTTTTTAACAAAAAACAATCATGAAATAGTTAAATTTTTAACGGAAAAAATGTACATTAACAAAAAGCCGAAAAGATTTTCAGGTAAAAAAATTTATTTTCAACAATATAGTTTAAATTTCTATCAAAATAGAGGGATTTTTAATGCAAAAATAATGAATTTTCAATGAAAAAATAAATTAATTTTTCAACAAATAGTTACATTTTCCACCGAACTCATTAATTTAAATTAAACCATTTTTAATCAAATAGTTAAAATCGATTTACATTGCCTACGTAAATTAATCTGAATTGCAAAGATAACTTTGAATTACCAGTTCGAGTAACCGAGCGGTCCGGCAGATAACCAGAATTCTTTCCACCTCATCAAAACACATATGCCTAAATAAAGCACAGAGACAAGTTAAAAAATCGTTTTTCAGGCAGAATTGTATAATAATAAAATAAAGATAGCAGGCCGCATTGTCTGACTTTGACAAACGATTTAAAAAGCTAAATTACTAAGAAGATAAGGGTCGGTGGTTAGCCTGATAGGTATGCAAGTTTGGGTCTAGAATTCCACCGCAAGAGAAGCTAGGTGAGAGCAAATAGGAAGAGATAGTGAGCGGGAGTGAGATTTAACCGGATAAATTCTGAGAATTATTTTCGCTGTAGTTTCGAGTCATCGATGCATATTCATATGCATTAGCATAGTTCGCCTTAGAGAGTGGAAGGGTGCAAGTACGATTCCTGAGTAGCGCATATATACGTAATACGTAATATGTTATATGTTATACGTACTGCGAACCTAGTCCGTTAATTCTATAGGGCGCTCGCGGCATTTTGAAATAGGCTTGCAGAATCTGCTGGATTATAGGCTTTCTAAATAACCTTCGAAAGCTCTCCGAGTGTAAGTAGAAAGTTACGAATTGTGTTTGTCGTACGTAAATTAGCGAGTGCGAGTTTCACTCCACTTTCGAGTCTACAGGGAATGAAGGAGGGAACGCATTTATCCACCGCACTGGTCGCGATGAGAGTTTGGGAGGTGAGCAACAGTGAGAAACTCTCTCACGACCCAGTTTAGCTTCTATCTCATAATAAAAGCCAATTTCAAAAAAAGAGCTGTGCTCTTATTGTAAACTAACTAAATTTCAAGAAACTTTTCATATCTGATTATCAGGTTTGAAATGGACCAAAAGATTGCTTTAAAACCGGACCCGCACGACTCGGTTCTCACATGCGGAGATGTCCGGCTGGGTTAGCGGCAAGCACCTGCGTGCAGAACGGGCACGCACGTTGCTTCGCCTCTCCCTCTCTGTCGGACCCAGGCATCTCTGCATGTGAGAACCGATCTGCGCTCAGCAGCTAACTTCACATCTGCACAAATATTTTTGAAAACTTTTTGAAGAATAAAAAATGTATGCTTCGACAATGCTTAAGGTTCGCGATTCAAGTGAAGTGATTTCGTAAGCAAACAATGTATCGATTATTGTTCGTGAATGCAATTTTCATGAGGGTTAGAGAAATGAGAAACAGTAAGAAACTCTCTTACTATCCAGGTTAGCTTCTGTGACATAATAAAAGCCAATTTCAAAAAAAAAGCTGTGCTGTTACTGTAAAGTAACTAAATTTCAAGAGACTTTTCATGTCTGATTATCAGGTTTGAAATGGACCAAAACATTGCTTTAAAACCGGACTCGTATAACTCGGTTCTCACATGC
Organism: Druon quercuslanigerum; assembly: GCA_010014905.2. NCBI lineage: Eukaryota > Metazoa > Arthropoda > Insecta > Hymenoptera > Cynipidae > Druon > Druon quercuslanigerum. The sequence goes on from JAAAKG020044512.1 coordinate 10,334, forward strand.
GGAGATGTCCGGCTGGGTTAGCGGCAAGCATCTGCGCGCAGAACGGGCACGCACGTTGCTTCGCCTCTCCCTCTCTGTCGGGCCCAGGCATCTCTGCATGTAAGAACCGAACTGCGCTCGGCAGCTAACTTCACATCTGCACAAATATTTTTCAACACTTTTTGCAGTATAAAAAATGTAAGTTTCGACAATGCTGAAGGTTCGCTATTCAAGTGAAGTGATTTCGTAAGCAAACAATGTATCGATTATAGTTCGCGAATGCAATTTTCATGAGGGTTAGAGAAATGAGAAACAGTAAGAAACTCTCTTATGACCCAGTTTAGATTCTGTGACATAATAGAAGACAATTTAAAAAAAAATTTATACTAAATTTATATAAGTTGTTATATAAACTAACAAAATTTCAGACAATTCTCCATGTCTGACTAGGGATTGGTTAATCGTGATTTTTGACTGCACCCTTCCACTTTTAAAATACTGTACGATTTCGGCAATCCCTCTAATCTCATGTGAACTGAAGTTAAACTTCTTCCTATTTTTAATACAAAATATACATTTAATTTTATATAATCACTGATCCAAGAATGAACAATGAGTAAAAATTATTTGATACTAGTATATGCATTCTTTAAATTAAATTCTTTAGATATTTTTTCTTTTCAGAACATCAATATAATTTTAAGATTAACTTAGACGGCTCATTGAATTAAAAATTAGAACCTGCCCAAAAAATCTCTTCGCCCCTTTTTCAAAGGATCCTCGTTATTTTCCAGTTTTCCATAAAATTACCCTTTTTCTCGTTTTTTTTCACTTAGATTTGAACTCAAAGAATAGAACCCAATAAAAAAATTCATTTATATCCTTGGTTACAAGTTTCTTTTTAAAATAAGTCTACCAATATATTTCTGGTTTGGAATTCATCTCGTTTAATTAAAAATTCTACTATTTAGGTTGAAAATGTATTTATTGGCTGGGTCTAGTCGTCTCAAAAAATCTTGGGAGCTGAAAAAGAGGATACTTTAATTGACCCGAAAATTCGGGACGATTAGTGAAATCTATGAAAATTATTGTACTAAAAATCCTGAATTTCGGGACCACGAGACTATTCTAACAAAAGTTCTATCCCTTTTTGGGTAAAAAATAAATTTTTTCAACTGAAAATTTATCTTCCATTTATGTTTCAAAAATGGCACTGACTAGTACAAAGCAATTTTTAATGATTACTAGCTAGTTAAGTATAAAAAGGGCTTATATTACGGAATTTTCCGTTATTTTAATCCTAAATGAGGTGAAAAAGGGTTGAACAAGTAGATTTTATCGAAAATGGCGTGTTATGTATACTGTATGTAAAATAGTGTTATGAAAAATTCCGTAATGGTAGACCGTTCGTTCGAAATTGATCTTAAAATGGAAGTATTTAATTAAAAACTTCTTCCTTTTTGCTTCAAACCTAATCTTCTTGGTTAAATAATCAAATTTTTGGTTTTAAAATAAAACTGCTTGGTTGAAATTTACTCTGTTTTGTTTAAGGATTCCACTATTTTCTTAGAAACTTGTCTTGTTTGGTCAAATTGGACTATTTTTATACAAAGCTAAATTATTATTTTTCAAACAATAACTATTAAATCTTTCATTAGGAGTTTATTTTTTTCGTGAAAAAACAACTAATTATTTTACAGTAGAAACACTTTGTAAAAAATACATGTTTTTGGTTGAAGATTTGCATAATAACCTCTTTGTAGACAATTCTTATTTTTGGCTTAAAAATTTAAATATTCTGGCTTTTTCTCTTTAAAAATTAGTATTTTTTTACTGATTTTTTTACTTTACAAAATTAATCTGCTTGGCTGAACATTTAATATCGGATGTCAAGTATTCAGCTATCTCATAAGAGATGCAAACATTTTGTTGGGAATTAATTTAATTTGATGAAAATTCCATTAAATCGTTAAATACATCTCTGTTTTACGTTTCTTAGGCAAAGAGAAAATTTTTTGTGGAAAAATTAACTGTCTTCTAAAAAATTCTTGTTCCTAATCTGAAAATTCAACTATTTCATGGAAAATGCAAAAACTAAATTCTTTTGTTTCGATGCGTCCTAGCATCGTGTGACGCTCTTCAATAATAAAATGGAAAAACCTTCAAATTTTGAGAGAATTTAATTTTTAAACATGTTTGAGATTAAATTTAATTCTCCTCTATTTTGAATATATTTTTCCAAAAATAAAAACAATTTAGAAATTTCCATTTTAATAACCACTTACACTCTTGCAGACTTCTTTTACATTTGAATTATTTAATCCAGACCGTAGCAGATATTCATGAGAATATATTCTCATTATTCAAATTTCGGATTAGATTTTAAAATACTTTGCAGGATTTCCATTTTTGTCTGTTTTAAGTTGGCTAATGATGGGATTTTCCAGCTCGAATAGAAGACTTGGAACACTTAGCCTTATTAAGATGAAAAGCTAGGACGTAGCGGAAGGGAGCCATTTGGAAATTGCATGGATTTGGTCATTAGGGGAAGTCGTCTTTGTGGTGATTTTCTTGCAATAGGTTCTTATTGATTAACCCGGTTTCTCGATCGATATTGAGGGCCGGAAGGAGCAGAGAAGGTGAGAAGTGGGTGGGTGGAAGTGAGAGAAGGTAGGAAACAGAACGAGCTAACCCAGCCCGGGCATGGGACCTGCACCGGATGTAGGAGTTTCGAATGAGGAGGATCGCCGTTGATAGCAAAACGTGAACATAAAGGGACCTGTAATAGCAGCATCTACCTTCAACCCAGATTAATTGGACCACTACATGATTTCTCGGTTACCCCGATTTACTTTCCCCAGTTACACAAATCGAAACAAGTTTCTTTTCTATCTAATTCATTTTCTTTCAAATAACTTACGACCCAGTCATAAATCCTCTACGAAATTGACTTCATTAAAATAAATGTAATCTATTTAAAACTCGTCAGAATATTTGGTTCAATAAACAATTTTTGTTAAGCAACTAAATATGTTAGCAGGGTGCTCCCGTGCAATTGTTAATTTGGGAGGTTTAAATGACTTGAAATAATTTTAACTTCGTTTCAAATATTGTCGTTAAATTATCTACTTCAATATATTAATTTCCCCAGTTAATCGGATTCATACGTGATGGCCGAATACATTTCTTTAATTTTAAAATTAAATTGTCCCATTTTTTCTGCCATTTCTTCTCCCAAATATTTTCATTGGTTTTTACAACGTGTAATTTTCCGTCACAAGCATCCCCTTTCCCTAAATCAGAACTAGAATTATTTTTCAAAATTCCTATTCCAATTCAAAAATTCTGTTCTACGGCCAGACTAATATTCTTCACGGAAATACGTGTCCTAATGTCAAAATAATTATTATTTTCAAGAATTGCCTAAATATTTGATTTATTTACTCGCCATCCACGCTCAGAATTATAATCTTAAAAATTTTCCAAGCGCCCTGTTCCAAATCAGAATTATCTTCATTTGCAAAATGTTTAATTTTATTTCATAAATATAAAGTAAACTTCCTTTGTCCAAACTTTGAAAAAGAAAATTCTCAACTTATGATTAATTTTGACTTGGAACGGGGATTTTTTATTTTACTTCTTCTGGACTAGAATGAAAATTTCTTTGAAGAATTTATCGTTTTATGTCCGAAATTCCCTTTTGCAACTCTAAGAATGATTGCTCACAATGATTCGCTGTCCTGGAGACTAAATTAAAATTCTTCATTGAAATCCCCCGCTGCAATGTGAAAATTATTATTCTTTACGGAAATTTCCTGCTTTAAATTACATTCACATATAATTCCAAAACTCCCTGTACCATGTCAGAATGATATATTTTAATCTAATTTTCTATTATAGTTCAAAAATTAAGTAAATGTCTTATTCCCAATTTTCGAACAAGGAAGTTTCTAAATCTGACTTTCTTTTTTTACCAATAAGTATCAATTAAAATAAAAAAAAGCTTTAACCTATGCAAGAAGAGAAAAGATTTCAAATAAAAAATCCTGTTTTTGTAAATTCTCTTTTTATAAATGAGAAATAATTTTTCATGCCAATTTCCAGTTGCAAGTTAAAAATTACCAATTTTAAGTCAAAATTATAATTACTTGATGGAATTACATTCATTTCCCAAATTTGCTGTTCTGAATCAGAATTATATAATTCTACAAAAATTTTCTATTAAAATTAAAAATTAAAGTAACTTCCTTTTTTAAAAATGTGGAAGAGGGAAGTCTGAAATTTTAATTTTACTGTCTAATTGTAATGTTCAAGTCAAAAATTTCCTGTTACAAGTAAAATTATAATTCTATATGTAAGATACTTGTGCCAAAATTCAAATGATAATTCTTGACGAAATTTCCGGTTCTACAATGAACCTAATATGAAACTTATACTTTCGTCGTTACTGAAATAGCTCCTTACAATTAAAATTTTTTAAATTTTTAATTAAATTTACTGTTCCAGGTCGGAACTTAAATTCTTTTGGAAAATTCCCTATTCCGAAGTGAAAATGATGTACTCTCTGCCCAAAAATGATTTTTCGTTACTAAGATTCCCTCTTAAAAAAGTTTAAATTTTAACTCTTTGCGGAAATTACCCATCCTAAACTTAAAATTATATTTCGTTACTGAAATTCCCTTTCCCAAATTGAAAATGATAATTCTTTGCAGAGTATTCCTGTCGGAAACTAAACGTCAATTTCACTACTAAAATTTCAAGTCGCAACTTAGAATAATAACTCTCTCAGAAAATTTCCTGGACTAAAGTAAAAATTTTAATTTTTGCGGAAATTGCCTCTTCCAACCTAAAAATGATAACTCTTAACGAAATTCGGTCTTCAAAAGGCCAAATTATAATTCTTTATAAAAATTTTCTGTTAATATTATCGAAAGTCTCTTTTCTAAACTTCCTTGCCCTAAACTCATCTAATTGTTTTCACTAAAATTCACGATTTCGAAGTAAAAATTATAGTTCTTCTTAACACGGAAATTCACTAAAGAAATTTTCTTTACAGAAATTTAATTTCAAAATCTCTGATTATAATTTTTTTTAAATGCTTTGTTCCAAATCAGGATAATTATTATTCTTTATGAGAATTTTTTTATGTTCTTTTATTTTTATTCCCTGTTGCAAATCAAAGATTTTTTTAAAATTTCTGATTCCAAGTTTGAATTATTATTTTTCAGAAATTCACTGTTCCAACTCAGAATTAGAATAATAAGATATATAAAAACCAATTTTAATTTGCATATTAGGAAATTTGAGAGAAAAAATACTGGTCCTTTCGCGATTTCTGGGTCAGGTAGACACCCCGGATATTACTAAACCAGAAGAATGGAATCTGACAATAATATGAAACACATAACAATAATTCCTGAGTTTCTCTGGTTGCTTCTCAGAAAATCCCTCATCTGAACACCTCACCAATATTAATCTATGAATAGATCCTCTCAACATTTCATGAGAATATCATACCTAAATCAGAGCATTCAGCGATCGATTTGCAGCGACACAATGCATTTCCACCCCTGTCTCCGAGAAAAGCGCCAATGTCGTGTTTCGTCTTTATCTCGCCTCGAGAGAAATCTCGTGACGAATCGTTCAACGAATACTGCGACGTTCATCTCCGTCAAAGATATCCTTTCGAGGGAAGCATATGTACGAAGTAAAATAAATCCAGGTGTTATCGAAAAAAATTCGACTCTTTCAAGCAAGGGAGAGATTTCTTTATAATATTTTTCTCACATAGTGCACCAGAAAGGAATCGAAGGTCGTAGAAACCAAAACGTGTAGGAACCAAAGGGCGTAGGAGTAGAAGGTCGTAGGAACCAAAGGACGCACAGTAAAAAAAATTACTTTTTTTTAAATATCGTACAGCCCACAAATATGGACCAACGCAGGCAAAAATATTGTGAAAAAGCTCATAAGATTTCTAAGAGAGTTGTCGAGCCTGATTTTTATGTTAGGCTTTCAATTTTGTTATAAATGGACAAATATGACTTTAAAAATGGCCATTTCTTCTATCTGACGTTCACGGTGCTCGTCAATAACAGAAAAATTATTGAAATCGCCTAAGTTTTATAGAGTAACATCAGCTAAAGATGTTCCATTATTATATAATAAACAACAACACATTTTATGAACAAATTATTTATTGAACGAACTTTTTGTACGATTTTCTATAATTTTACGGTTTTTTAAGTTACATTGGAAGAAAGTTGGATAAAAACAAGATAATAATAAAAAAATTTCTTCTTGAGATTATTATTGTTAATATTATAAACAAATCCATTGATGAGGCGTTTTCGACACAAATATTTCGTTGTTTTGTATGCAAATTTTTAAAGTTAGAAACTTTAAGATGATTAAAATCAAATTCATCATTTTTTATTAACTTTATGATTTTTTCAAACAAATTTATTTAAAAATGGATTACTTGGGCATTAGTCGACAGAAAAATGAACATTTTTTAATGGCAGCCCTTTCAGTTAGGAACTTTGTGAAAATTTCAGCAACATTCATAATTTTTTGATCAATTTTGTGATTCGTTTAAGCAAATAAATTATTTTTGCATTTAAAGTCTTATTAAAAGAATGAAAGTAATGAATAAACTAAACTGAAAGGACTGAGATTGCAAAAAACATATTTTTATCGACAGCTGTTTAAACAATACATTTGTTTAGGTAAAATTCATAACAGTATTCCACAAGTTAAAAATGTTGATAAAATTATCATGACTTTCCTAAATAAAAAAGTTGACGAAAAAAAACAAATTTTTCCGTGGACAAATGCCTGACTAATGTATTTGTTTTAAAAAATCATAAAATTTACCAACTAATTATGAATGCTGATGAAATTTTTATGAAGCTCCCAACTGAAGGGACTGGTACTGAAAGAATAAATTATGCTGTCAACAAATGCCAGAATAATGCATTTGTTCTTTATATTTATTTTAAAAAATCGTAAAATTATTAAAAAATAAATTGGAAAAAACGAATTTTCCTGTTGGAAAATTCCTGATTTATGCATTTTTTATTAACTTTGTATATAATATTAAGAATAATAATCTCAAACAGAAATTTCTTCAGCATCATAATGTTTTTATCCACGTTTCTTGCAATGTAATTCAAAAAATTATTCAGATTATCGAAAACCGTAGAAAACAATCTTTCATCGAATAATTTGTTTATAGAAAATTTAATTGGTTATTATATAATATTAAAACACCTTTAACTAATGTTCCTTTTATTGAAGATCACCGGAAACGTCAAATTATTGATGGGTGTAGGAACCAAAGGACGTAGGAACCGAAGAACGTAGGAACAAAAGGTCAGAGAACAAATGGCGTAGGAATCTAAGAGCATAGGAATCGAAGTTTGCTGGGGTCAAAGGGCGTAGTAACCAAAGAGCGTAGGAATCTCAGGGTGTGGGAACTGAAAAGCGTATGAACCAAATAGCGTATCAAATAAGGGGTGTAGAGACCAAAGGGCGTAAGAACAGAAGAGCATACGAACGAAAGGGCAGAGCATTCTAAGTGCAAAGGAATCAAATAATGTAGGAATCGAAGGGCGATGGAATCGAATGGAGTAGGAATAAAAGAGCGTACGAACCGAAGAGTGTAGGAATCAAAGGCCGTAGAAATCAAAGGGCAGAAGAATCAAATTGCATAGAAACTAAATGGTGTAGAAATCGAAGGGAATAAAAAACAAAATGGCATGGAAATCGAAATGTGTAAGAACCAAAGGGCATAGGAATCGAAGAGCTCAAGAAGAGAAGAGCGTTGAAATTGGGTGACGTAGCAACTAAACGACGTAGCAATAAAGGGCAACGGGAATCAAATTGCGTAGGGACAAAATGGCGCATGAGCTAAAGAAAATAGGAACCAAAGTGTGTAGAAACTAAAGTGTATAAAAAGCAAAGGGCGTAGGAATCGAAGAGCGTAAGAACAGAAGGACGTTGGAATCAAATGGCGTAGAAATAAAAGGTCGTAGGAACGAATGAGCGTAGGAACCTATGGGCGTAGAAATCGACGTGCGTACGTATCAATGGGAGTAGGAACTGAAGGTTGCAGGAACCAACGGGAGTGAGTAGAAGAACCAAACGGCGTAGAAAACAAAGGTCGTAGGAAGCAAAGGTCGTATGATTCGATGTATGTACATACCAAAAGGCGGAGAAACTGAAGGGCGTAGGAACAAAAGGGAATGAGAATCGAATTCCATAGGAACCAAATAGCGTAGAAATCGAAGGAATTAGGAACCACACTGAGAAACCTTACTTAGTATTTTTTGTTAAAAATCACCCTAAATTTTACTATCCGAACTTAGCAATCAGAGGCAAAAAGCATGTTTTAATAATATTTACTAATTTCAATAGTAACTCGTAGCAGCTGTCAGAATTATAAAATAGGTT
>JAAAKG020044533.1:0-18373 GCA_010014905.2 Druon quercuslanigerum
AGTCGCCCACAAATTTATTTTAAAATCAATATTGGTATAATATCAACTGTAGCTAACAAATAGGAGGATAAACAAATAGAATAAATAAAACTAAAACTCTGAAATAAAACAAGTGTTAAACTTTCAAAAATATATCGTAAACTATTTGACTATATTATCATTCTAAGTACCATGTTCAGACGACTATTTACATTACTTTATTAATTCGAGTGTAAATGGGCGGATTTTTATTCACGCAATATCCAAAATAAAACTATAAGCTCAGAATTATTGTGCTCATTGGACGGATTTTCGTTACAACTAATTTTAAAGTGAGATTCATTTTTTCTGTGAATCATCTTTAGTAGTATAGCAGAAGGGTTCTCTTACGGGCTAAATGTTGGTAAAACAGTGATCGGTCAGTTACCGGTCGATAAATCAATTATTGGCAAGGCATGGCACTGTTTTACCGACAATTAGCCTGGAAATGAACCATGTCCCAGATACCCTCCTGCTTTACTACTACTTATCTTAAATTTGAGGAAGACTACCTCTTATTAATATAAATATCTCTTATTTGATCCGTGAGCCATTCAATCGCCGGCTGTAATCCTTCCCCAGTTACTGCATTCGTAGCTCGTATGTGCCAAGGTTTATTATGAATTTTTTCTAATCCAAGTCCTGATACGAGTTTGACTGTTGTAAGGGAATCAGGCAAGTCCATTTTATTTGCCAAAAATAGAATTGGTATTTTTCGCGCTGAAAAATAATTTTCTTATCAACTTAATTCATTTGAAATATATAATAAAAATATGAAAGAAAATTAATTTTAAAAAATTTTAATAGCGGGCCATTCAAAAACTACGTCATTTCATGTTACATAAGAAGAGGAGAAGTAGGGCGATTTTCAGGAAAATGGGATATTTATTTCAAAATTTAAATTTCAACAATAAAGTTCAATTTTCAACTAAAAAAGATTAATTTTCTATAAAAAGACACCATTTTTTAACGAAAGAATTGAATTTTCAAACTAAAAAGTTGAATATTTTAGAAAACAGTTAAATTTTAAATCCGAAAAGATAAATTTTGAACTAAGAAAGATGATTTTTCAACTAATTATTTGAAGTTTCAACAATCAAAGAATAAAGTTTATATTTTTTTATCAAAACAGTTGAGCTTTTAACCCGAAAAGATTATTTTTCAACAAAAAAAGATTTTTTTCCAACCAAATATTTGAAGTTTCAACAAACAAAAATTAATGTTTACACTTTTTTAACTAAACCAACAAGAAATGTAATAGAGTGGGGAATTTCAACAAAAAGACACAATATCCATCAAAAAAGATAATTATTAAAACGAAAAACTTAAATTTTCAATCAAGAAAATTAATTTTCTACCAAAAAGACTAATTCTAAATAAAATACATGATTTTTTAAACAAATAATTGAATTTTTAACTAAAATGATGAATTTTCCTACCAAAAAGAGGGAAAAAAAAAGATTTTTCAGTCCGTTCAAGCGTTCAGTCAGTTCAAACTAAAATGACAAATTTTCAAGAGAAGAGTTGAATCTTCAATTAGAAAAGATTTTTCAGTCAAGAGAGAAAAATAATTGCAACAAAACTGTTCAATTTTTTGAACCAAAAAGTCGAATTTTCTAGACATAGGTGAATTTTAAACCGTAAAGTATGAATTTTAACCATATAGATGCAGTTTCCAGGAAAGACGAATTTACAACAAAAAGGTTAAATTTTAATGCCTAATACTTGAATTTTAAAATAAAAACTGTCAATTTTTAACAAAAAATAATATGAATTTTCAACAAAATAGTTCGATGGATAGATGGATTAACCTTCTGCCAATAAAACGAATTTTTAAAAAAGTAGTTCAACTTTCAACCAAGCACTGAACTTTCCAATAAAAAATATTAATTTTTCTCTAAAAACGATTAATTCTTGACCAATATTGGAACTGATAAACTTTTAGTTAAAAAATTAATTTTGAACCGAAACAGAACGAATTCTCAAAAAAATAGTTCAATTTTCAACCAAAATAAAATGAATATTTGATAAAGTAGATCAGCTTTCAACCAAGAATTAAAATTTTTAACAAAAAAAGATAAATTCACAATGAAAAATGTAATAGTTGAATTTTCAAATAAAAACTATCTATTTTCAGCCAAAAAAGGATTATTTAAATATTCAGTTAAAAAAAAATTTTTAACCAAAAAGAAAAAAAAATACAACAGAATTTCAACAAAATTGTTAGAAGGATGGATCTTTACCTAATAAAATGAATCCTTAACAAATTAGTTCAACTTTCCACAAAGCAGTTACATTTCAATCAAGAAGATTAATTTTGTACAAAAAAGACGAATTCATAGCAAAATACATAAATTTTTAACCAAGTTGTTGAATTTCCAACTAAAAGCGATTAATTTGAATCCACTCATTGAATAGTTGAATTTTCAATTAAATTAATTAATTTTCAACCAAGACAGAATAAATTATACACAAAATAGTTACATCTCAATTAATTAAATTAATTTTTAAAAAGGCAGATCAACTTTTAACCAAAAGGATGAATTCTCGATGAAAAATTTAATAGTTGAGTTTTAAGTAAACACTATCAATTTTTAATCAAGAACAGAATAGTTCAATTTTTCACAAAAAAATACTTCTAAAAAAAATTAAATAGTAGAATTTTTAAACTACAAACTATCCAATTTTAGCCATAAACTGGATGTGTTACATTTTTATTTAATTAATTCATTTTCAATTTTAAAAAAATTAAATTTTAATCAAATACTTGGATGGATGGACCTTCAACTAATAAAACGAATTCTTAAAAAATGTTTAGCAAATAATTAAAAATTAGCAAAAGAGAAATAAAAAATATAATTAAAAAAAAAAGAATGTACAAAAAAATACATTTGTTTTCGACCACCAATGGAATATTTTAATTTATACTTAAAAAATTAATTTTCTACCAAGAATGACAAATTTTCAATATAAAATCTTTAACAAATAAAATTAATGATTAACAAATTGTTCATCTTTCAGGCAAATAGTACAATAATTTTACTAGATGAATTCACAGTGAAAAGTTTAATAGTTGAATTTTCAACAAAATATTTCAATCTGTAACCAAATAGAAAAATTTTTACGCAAAAGAGATTAGTTCTGAACAAAAAGTACAAGAGTAAACTTTTTAATTAAAAAAATTAACTTTGAACGAAAAATCGTTGGATTTTCGCATTTAGGCGAACAAAAAATAGTTTCTTGAAAACAGCAGCAAAAAGAGGAATTTTTTAAAACAGGGATTAAAGAGGGTGTGACGTAGTTTTTGAACGCCCCTTGATTTTAATATTTGTTTCCTTTATCTTTATTTAAGAAAATGTTAATAGTCATTGTAAAATCGTTTGGATTTTTATAAACTAAAAATCATTCCATTACAATTTTTTTCAACAGTATTAAATTGTCTTTTAAAATTACCTTCAACGTCAGGATGGTGGAGCAACATGTCTAATTCTTCCTTGACAACAACCAGCCTTAATTTATCAGTGCTGTCTATTAAAAAAATAATGCCATGGCAATCTTTATAATAATGTTCCCATAAAGATCTGTATCGATCATGGCCAGACATGTCGAATGCTGTAAAGCTCACATTTTTGACTGAAACAGAAAATTAATTTATAATTAATATTACATTGAGGAGTTATTTAAAAAATCTGGAGGTATGATGGAAACGAAAAAAAATAGACCTCGGGGAAAAATATCAAGTTATACTTTTAAAAATTTCAATATAATTACTTATGGTTTTTTTATTTAAAAAAATAATTTGATATAAAATTAAAAGACAATGATTTTTATTTCTAAAAGTACCTTTATAGTTACTGCATTTCTATAATTATGTAAATCAAGCTTATTTTTTATAATTTTCACTAATTAAAAAATTTTTTTTTTCAAAATATTAATATTTTAAATATGCACTGCATTTTTAATATAAAAATATAATAAAAAAATTATTAGAATTATTATTCAAATTCATGGTCTTTAATAATAAATTTAATAAAAAATAATTAGGCATATTTTTAGTTTTATTGATTTATTTTATTACTCAATAGTAAAAAGTAATATATTTAGGAATATCATGTAATCAATTGTAAAAGTTCTCTACATTAAAAATATTAATTAATTTCATAAAAAACGTACAGGGACTGAAAAAACATTTAAAAAAACCTAAATTATATTTATTTGAAATTGGTGAATATTTACTGTTTTTTTAAATTGCAAATTCAAATTTTTTTAAATTCTAAACATACCAAAGATGACAAAAACTTTTCCATCTATATAAGCAAAATAATAGAATGTTTTTTTAATTCCAAAAGAAGAAATTTCATGTTCGAAAACATATTTTTGGCCATTTTCCAAAAAATTTTAATTAAGCAAATAAATGTTTTTCAATTAAAATTTTTTTGTAATGTTCTCTAACAAAAACTGAGAATATTACTCATTTGCCAGAATTTTAAACCAATAGCAAAATTTTTTTAAGTTTAAAAATTTAGAATTTTTGAGCCTAAATCATTAAAAAATAATTTTTTAAACGAAAAAAGTTAACTCACATATAACAATATTTAAGTTCATGTTCAGAACTCTTAAAAGGATTTAAATATAATTTAAAATTTAAAAAGATTAAAATTGTTTCACCAAATGTAAATTTTTGACAATTTTGAAAAATATTGAAAAACTTTTTAAAAATTTTGAAATTATTCAAGAATATAAAAAATTTTAAGATTCCAAGAAAAATTTGAAAAAATGTTTATTTAAATATTAATTTTTAAAGCTAATTAACGAAAATTTCAAAACATTTTTAAAAATGTAAACTAAGATTTGGAAGAGTTTATGGCAATTTGTTTAAATTTAAAAGATTTTTCTAAATTTAAAAAAAAAATCAAGTCAATTTAAGAAATATTAAAATTTTTTAGAACTTTTGCAGAGATTAGAAATATTTTATAACTTGAAACTAAGTTTCATAATAAATAAAAATAAGCCATCATAAATAATAATATTGAAATCATTCTTAAAAGTATAATTACATAGATATTTTTCTCAAAGACCTGTTTTTTTCGTGCCCTTAAGACCTTCAAAATTAAATTCTAAATCAAAGTAAATTTTATTTCGCACATTTAAACAACATCATGCAAACACTTAAATAGTGCACACAAATTATGGGATTTTCAATGCTGAAAATCCAATATTTGTTTTAATTACATTTTTAAAGTTTCAATTAGAAAAATTTCGGAGTTATTAAATTAATAAAATTTATTTATTTCTAAGAATTAAATAGAATCAAGTTGTAAATTATTTGGTTGTTCATTGTTTCAAAATTTTAATCAAAATTTCTTTAAAAAAACGTCTTAGGATTGGGTGAAAAATTTGAAATGATTTTTTATTTTAAAAAATTAATTTAAAACAATTTTTTTAAATTTCTGAACATTTTAAAAATAAACCTTTAAAAAATTTCTTTGATGAAAATATTTCATTATTGTATTTTTAATAAATAATTAATGTGTACATTCGGGAATTTATCATTGTGGAATATTTTACAATTCGGCAATTTTTCTATCAAAAATAATTTTCGAATTCGTTAATATTATGATCTATTCGGAAATTTTCTAATTCGGGATTTATATATTTTGAAATTTTGAAATTTCGAAACTTTTCTTTTTCAGGAATTTTAAAATGTCGAGAATTTGATTTTTTAAAAAGATTTTCAGTCGCTTAAGAATATATTTATTTTTTGCAATTTTTTAAAATCTTTACAAATTACCTTTCAAAATTATTTTTTAAAACTGAAAAATGATTTCAAAATTTCCCAGTCAAATTTGGAAGATTTTCAAGCAATTTTTTTTTATTTTGAATGATTTTTCAAAATTAAATAACAACGAAATCAGTTTAAAAGATTTTTAGAAACTTCAAAAGTTTTACAGAGAGTAAAAATATTTTATAACTTGAAACTATATTTGATAATAATTTATTTATTATTAAGAATTAAATAATATAAAATTGTAAATGACTGGATTTTAAATGTTGAAAACCGAGTATCTGTTTTTATTATAAAGAAATTATTAGAAACAAAGGTAAATTATATTTTAAATGAATTAAATTATTCTTCATTTCGTTATTAACAAAATTTAATTAAACAATGTTTGATATTGTAAGGTACATCTTGAAAGTTTCAATTAGAAAATCAAAAAAGTATGCAATATTATTATTTTTTTCGTTTACTTATACAAATTACGAAGTTTAACAGTAATGTTATTTTATGATTTTATGTTTTTAAACATTGCATACATTGTATACAATAAACATAATTGTCTTTAAATTAAAAAACATTATATTTTTCACAAACAGTGCTGCCACACAAATAGAAAAGAAAATATTTAGGAATTCTTAAATATATTTTCAAAATTAAATAAATTAATAGATTAGAAAATTCTATAAATTTTTTTATACATTATGATAAAAATATTTCCAATTATGAATAATAAGCCTTGCTTCTTTATAATAGATATGAACAATCTTTTAATTTTACTGTTGGTATGAATGTACACCATCGCCAGTTGAGAATTTGAGAACCCCTGCGATGCGCTACGGCCAAAGTTTAAAGATTTGTTGATATTGATATTTTGGCGCGCAAAAAGTTCCACGGTACAAACAAGAGTGCAAAATACTGTAAAATGATTTAAGAAGCTAAAAAATGTGAGAATCATGAGTCCAAAAAAGAAAGTCGGTGGCCCCAATGCCGCTTTCACTCATCAAAAGGAATCCAAACGTGAGTAACACATAACCTCTTCCTAAACCTAACCTTCAAATGAACTGTCATCCACTTTCAAAAAATTCAATTCTTTTATTTACAGAATCCCCAGAAGAAGCAAAAGCAATTTTAAGAAATCAAATACAAACATTAAAGTCTCTAAAATCCGTAATTAAACAGAAACTCAACACTTCTACCAATAATCTAGAAAACACTAGAGGTTTTTCCCAAACAGACGATCTTTCGGAATCTGAGGTGAAAAAATTGCCTATTAGCAATTTTTCAGTAAAAAATGAGTTGTTTCATTTTGCTGGGATACAGTGCCTTAAATCCTTTAAGGATGAATACATTTTCCATTTCTTCGCCAAAGGCGAAGGGAATAAAACTTGTGTTTACTCTGTGCAGTTTTTTAATGTTGATAATAAGGGTGAAATTGGAAAGTACGTGATGCCAAAGTTTATGGATATAGATTTAATTTTGAAGGAAACTCCTCTGGATAATATTACCTACGCTGTGCAATTTATACGCAATTGCAAACATTACATTGATTGCTATCACAACAGGATGGATCAGTTCATTACACTGAAGGTATTTGATTTTAATTTACTTTTTCTCAGGGTGGCGTGATCGGAAAATCAGGACATTATCAGGGTGGCTAGTTGGCCAGAAATTTAATTAAAAACTCGTGAATTTACCTCAGATCGCAGAAAAATTCAGCCTTTCATTATTTAAATCATTTTGGTTAATTCAGAAAAGTGATTTCAACTTTAGGGGTTGTCCATAAACAACATTACCACTATGTGGGGGGGGGGGGGGGGGGGTCCACAAATTTAGAGGAATTTTTTTCCAAAAGTGCATAGGTAAGGTTGTTAGTACCCTTCCAGATGATGAATTTTTTAGGTAGAGAATAAATCTTTTTGTCTAAAAGCTTGTTTTTCGTTGAAAACTTAATTTTTTGGTTAAGAATTCTTGATTTTTGTTAAAAATTATTTTTTTCGTACAGAATTAATCTTTTTGTTAAAAAATGCATGTTTTTTAGTTTAAAATTTAACTTTTTGGTTAATGATTATTACACTTAAAAAGTGCAGACAAATTATGAGATTTTGAATGTTGAAAATCCAATATTTGTTGTAATTACATTTTTAAAGTTTCAATTAGAAAAATTTCGGAGTTAATAAATTTAAAAAAATTTCAAAATTTTAATCAAAATTTCTTTAAAAAAACGTCTTAGGATTCGGTGAAAAATTGGAAATCTTTTTTTATTTTGAAAAATTAATTTAAAACAGTTTTTTAAAATTTCTGAAAATTTTTAAAATAAACCTTTAAAAAATTTCTTTAATGAAAATATTTCATTACTGTATTTTTAATAGATAATTAATGTGTAAATTCGGGAATTTATCGTCGTCGAATATTTTAGAATTCTTGATTTTTCTTAAAAATTCATCTTTTTTGGTCGTAAATTAATCGCTTTGTTTAAAAATTCTTCTGTTTTAGTTGAAAATTAAACTTTTTAGTTGAGAACTCTTCAATTTACTTAAAAATTCGCCTTTTTTGGCGATTTTTTTATATTTTTTCATATTTTTAAGTTGAAAACAGCACTTTTTGATTGAAAACTCTTAAAATTTGATTTAAAGTTCTTCTTTTTGATAGTTAATTAATCTTTCTGTTTAAAAATGCTTCTTTTTTAGTTGAAAACACAACTTTTTGATTCGGAATTCTTTAAATTTGTGAAAGGTTCGTCTTTTTTGGTAGTAAATTTTTCTTTTAGTTAAAAAATTCCTCTCTTTAGTTACAAATTTAACAAGTAGGTTTTAAAGTTGAACTACTTTCTTGAAAATTAAACAATTTTTTCTTTCTTTCTTAAAAACTCAACTTTTTAATTGAGATTTATGGAATTTTATTAAAAATTTGTCTTTTTTTGGTAGTAAATTAATCTTTTTGTTTAAAAATTCATCTTTTTCGTTGAAAATTCAAGTTTGTAGCTGGGAATTTTTGACTTTTGTTAAAAGTTCGTTTTTTTGGTAGAAATTGATCTTTTTGGTTAATAAATTAACAGCTAGGTTTTAAAGTTGAAGTAATTTTTTAAAAATGCATTTTTTGGTAGGCGATTCAAAATTTGAATTAAAAATTCATCTCTTTATTTCGAAATTGAACTGTTTTTTTTAAATGGAGAAAAATTACTTTGGTAATTTGAAATTTACCTATTTGAAATTGAACTATTTTTGTTGAAAATTAATCTAGTTTAGTTGAAAATTTAAGGTTTATGTTAAGAGTTCTTGTATTTTGTTAGAAATTTCTACTTTTTGGTATAAAATTACCAGTTTTTTATTAAACTTTTATATTTTGGATTAAATAATTCTATTTTTTGTATAGAAAACTCGTCATTTTGTCTTGAAAGTTTAATAATTTAGTAAAACTAGCTGTGAATTCGGTCTCGAGTGTTTCCACTTTATTTGTATTTATATTTATATCGTGCTCATTTCACGAGCATTTTGATTCCCGTAAGCAAATGTGTTTCTTCTTCATAGAGCAAGAATTAGTGATTTTTTTGCATATGAGACTAACTAAAGTTTTTATTTTGACCAATTTCAAAATAGAAATTTATCAAAAATACAAAATTAAAAAATAATACAAACAATTTTAAAAAATAGAAAGACAAATCAGAAAAATCAAATCTTATGTCTCAAATAGTAAGTTTTTGAGATTGAAAAGGGAAGGGGGTAGTTTCAAATTCAACTATTTCTTTAAAAATGTATGTATTTTTTTGAAGATGAATTTTCAAACATGAAGATTAAATTTCTACAACCAAAGATGAATTTTCAACAAAATACTTTAGTTTTTAAACAAAGAAATTAATTTGTAACTATAATGATAAATCTTCAATAAAACAATTAATTTTGAATCGAATAGTAGTTGAATTTTCGACCAAAGAGATCAATTTTCAAGCATAAAGATTAATTTTATACTAAAAAAATATGATTTTTCAACAAAATATATGAATTTTCAACAACAAAAAAGATAAATTTTTAAACAAAAATGGAATAGTTATATTTATCGTCAAAAAAATAATTTTTAACCATAAAAAATTAATGTCCAAAAAAATAGCTAAAATTTCAACCTAAGAAAATCATTGTGAACCAAAAAGATGAAGTTTTTACTATGAAGATTAATATTCTACAACTGAAGACGAATTTCTAACAAAATACATGAATGTTGAACCAAATATCTTTATTTTCAAATAAAAAAGATAAATTTTCAACCCAACACGGAGTAGTTAAATTTTTAACAAAACAAATTAATTTGTTTACAAAATACATGAATTTTGAAATGAAAAAAGATTTTTCAACCAATTAAGAACGAATTTTTAACAAAATAGTTAAATTTTTAACAACAAAAAACTTTTAAAAAAGGAAAAAAAACAAAAACACGTCATTATGCCAAGTAATTGTTATAAATTCTTATAAGATTTAATAAAACTCACTGATGAGGGCCACCATTATGTGCCGAAACGTTTGAAACAACTTAAATAGTTTCAATTCTCCTGACCCTAAAGCCAAAGACTTACATCAACAATTTCTACAAAAAATTCAAATGATGAATTATCAACCAAACAAATTAATTATAAGAAAGTAGTTTCAGTTACTTGTAAGTTCTGGAATATTTAACGAAAAATTTAATAGCTGATATTTCAACAAAAAAGTTATTATTTTAAAAACAAAAACAGTTAAGTTCAACTAAAGTAAATGAATTTTCCACAAAGTAGACAAAAATTTTCCATTACTTTTCGTTGAGAAATCATGCTTTTGATTAAATTTGACTATTTTCTAATTAAAATAAAAATATTTTTTGGATTGAAAATGAAACTTTTTATTGAAAATTTCACTACCTAGTTGAAAATTGAACTTTTTTGTTAAAAATTCATGTTTTTGTGTTGTAGATTCATCATTTTCACCATTTGAATTAAAAATTCAACTATTTTGTTGAAAATTCGTATTTTTTCTTAGAGTAAATCTTTTTGATCGAAAATAAATTTGTTTGCTTGTTAAAAAGTAATGTTTTCGGGCTCAAAAGTCAACTGTTTTTCAAAAATTTGATTTTTTTAGCTGGAAAAATCAATCACTAGAATGTATTTTTGTTGGTTGCAGGCTCATTTCAAAATATCAGCTTTCATCAATTATCAACATTACATGTCCTTGCTTTTCGTTTCTATTAGTTTAAATAAGAGATACTATAGATACAAAAATTTTGTCTCAATATTAGTTATATTGTTTTATTTGAAAATTGCGCGTGACAGAAAGATAGTAGCGAGCGTATTGCGTGTGTTAATTTTCTATTTTTTATTAAACTCTGTTGAAAGATATTTCATATTATTGGATTTGTGATGGTATTTATATTTTATTTCAATTATTCTTTTCAGAAATCCCTGCAAAAAGTTACAAACTGCAACCTGTTTAATATAAAACTAAGTTACGAATACATAAACATCGAACTGCTCGGCGTTTATGATAAAGAGTCAAATGCCCATATAAGTATTATATTGTACTTAGTGTACAATTTGAAGGAAACAAGACCTTATCTAATAAAAATTGACACTTTGCGTGGTACACCACTCGACAAAGAAACCGAGAAAGATCTGAAGTCATATTTAAAAGCCTTCAAAAAATTGTCTTTGATTGAGGCTTTGGAGAGTATCGAAAACGAAGAGGATCCATATTTTTCCTGGCAAAGGACAGGAGAGGACCAAATTGACATATATCTACAGGTAAACAAAATTCTTTCTTTTTTCTTTCTCTCCATTCATGAACTTCACACGTGTCTCTAATATTTCAGGATTCCGAAGAGTCTTCTTCTTCGGAAGGATTCGTACCAAAAAGAAAACGGATACGTAGACGTGTAAGTAAATTATAATAAAATTTCACGCAAATTTTATAGAGAATATAGAGAATTAATGGAAGCACAGGGTTCAAGGAATTTACTATAAAAAGACGAATTTTCAATAAAATTCGAGAATCCTCAACCAAAAAGTTGAAGTTGTAAAATAGAAAAAAATGGTTTTATTTTTAACAAAGTAGTTCAACTTTAAAACCTCTTTAAATTTTTATCCAAAAAGATGATTCTTTAAACAAAGATTATTTTATACCAAAAAAAGATTAATTCACTCCCAAAAAAGATGAATTTTCAAAACAATTGAAGAATCATCAATCATACAGTTGAAGTTTTAAGAAAGAAACCAATGGTTTAATTTTTAAGAAAGTATTTCAATTTGAAATCCTAGTTGTTCAATTTTCAACAAACAGAAGAATTTTCAAAGAAAAAGATTAATTTACTAAAAAAAAAGAATTTTTAATCAAATTAAAGAATTCTCAACATAAAAGTTGAATTTTCAACTAAAAGAAATTAATTTTGAAATAAAAAATATTAATTAACAACCAAACAAGACGAATTTTTAATAAAATTCATGAGTTCTAAATCAAAAAGTTGAATTTTCAACTGAAAAAATGAATTCTTAAAAGAATTCAAGAATTTCGAAGCAGAAAGTTGAATTTTCAACAAAATGAAGAATTAAAAAAAAATTAATATTCCGAAAAAGACGAATTTTCAATACAATTCAAGAATCCTTAATTAAAAAGTTGAATTTTTAAGAAAGAAAAAGCAATTGTTTTATTTTAAGAAAGTAGTTCAACTTGAAAACCTAGTTGTTAAATTTTCAAGTAAAAAGATTAATTTCTAAACATAAAGATTATTTTCTACCGAAAAAGCGAATATTTAACAAATGCAGGATTTCTCAACCAATAAGTTAAATTTTCAACTAAAAAAATTTAATTTTTAAACAAAAGATTAATTCATTTCCCAAAAAGATGAATTTTCAATACAATTCAAGAATCATCAATCAAACAGTTGAATTTTTTAAAAAGAAAAAAATTGATTAATTTAAAAAAAACTAGTTCTACTTTAAAGCCTTTTTGTTAAATTTTCAACAAAAAGAAGAATTTTCAAAGAAAAAATTAGTTTATTAAAAAAAACGAATTTTTAATCAAATTCAAGAATTGTCAACAAAAAAGTTGAGTTTTCAATTAAAAGAAATTAATTATGAAATAAAAAAGATTAATTAACCACCAAGCAAGACAAATTTTTAATAATATTCAATATTCAAGAATTTCGAATCAGAGAGTTGAATTTTTAACAAAATGAATTTTTAAACAAAAAAATTAATTTACTGCGAAAAAGACGAATTTTCAATACAATTCAAGAATCCTCAATTAAAAAGTTGAATTTTTAAGAAAGAAAAAAAATGCTTAAATTTTTAAGAAAGTAGTTCAACTTGAAAACCTAGTTGTTAAATTTTGGACTAAAAAGATGCATTTTTCAACATAAAAAATATTTTCTACCAAAAAAAGAAAAGAATATTTAACAAAATTTAGGAATTCTCGAATTAACAAATAGATGATATTTTTGCTAAATTATTAAACTTATAAGACAAAACGACGAATTTTCTATACAAAACCGCTGAATTATCAAATAAAAAATATTAAATTTTTATAAAAGCGTTAATTTTATACAAAAAAGACCAAAAATGGAATTTTCTAAGAAAATAGATTAATTTTTAAGAAAAAACGTAAACTTTTAACAAAAATAGTTCAGTTTTAACAAAAAGTTGAATTTTTCCTTAAAACTTGAAAATTTAACTATTTTTTTGGAAATTAATTTTTTATGTTTAAAATATATTTTTTTGGCGGTGAATATAACTATTCCATTTTTGTTTAAAAATTTATCTTTTTGTTGTTGAAAATTTGTATTTTTGGGTATAAAATTAATCTTTATGCTTAAAAATTCATCTTTTTGGTCGAAAATTCAACTACTATTTGATTCAAAATGAATTATTTTATTGAAGATTTATCATTATAATTACAAATTAATTTCTTTAGTTAAAAACTGAAGTATTTTGTTGAGAATTCATCTTTGGTCGTAGAAATTTAATCTTCTTGTTTGAAAATTCATCTTCAAAAAAATGCATATATTTTTAAAGAGATAGTTGAATTTAAAACTTCCCCCTTCCCTTTTCAAGCTCAAAAATTTACCATTTAAAATATAAGATTTGCTTTTTCTGATTTGTCTTTCTATTTTTAAAAATTGTTTGTATTATTTGATAATTTTGTATTTTTTATAAATTTATATGTTGAAATTGGTCAAAATAAAAACTTTAGTTAGTCTCATATGTAAAAAACTCGAGATCGAATTCACAGCTAGTTTTAGTAAATTATTAAAGTTTCAAGACAAAATGACCAGTTTTCTACACAAAACAATTAAATTAATAAATCCAAAATATTAAAGTTTAATAAAAAAAGTTAATTTGATACCAAAAAATAGAAATTTCCAACAAAATATAAGGACTCTTTACATAAAACTTGAATTCTGCATTGAACTAGATTAATTTTCAACGAAAAACACGAAATTTTAACAAAAATAGAAAAAAAAAAAATTTTTAACAAAAATAAATAATTTTTTTAACAAGAAGTTAAATTTTCACTAAAAAAAACAAACATTTTCGACCCAAAATGAAATAGGTAAATTTTCAATTACTAACGTAATTTTTCGCCAAACAAAAAATGCATATTTAAGAAAGTAGTTTAACTTTAAAACCTAGTTGTTAAATTTTGAACAAAAAAGATTAATTTCTAAACATAAAGATTATTTTCTACCGAAAAAGCGAATATTTAACAACATTCTTGGATTCTCATCTAAAAAGTTAAATTTTCAACTAAAAAAAATGATTTTTTAAACAAAAAATTAATTTGCTACCAAAAAGAGATGAATATTCAATAAAATTCAAGATTTCGCAAACAAAAATTTGCGTTTTTTAATTCTTTAAGTAAATAGTTTAATCTTAATACCAAGTTGTTAAATTTTTCTCAACAAAAAAGTTGAAGTTTGAACTAAAAAAGAAATTTTTTTAACGAAAATATTAATTTACTACGAAAAAAAATTGAATTTTTAATAAAAATCAAGAATTCTCAACCAAAAAGTTTAATCTTCAACGAAAAACATAAGCTTTTAAACAAAAAGATTCATTTTCTATCACCCTAAAGTGGTAATGTAGTTTATGGACGATCCTTAAGAGAATCCTTAAGAGAAGTTTATTTAGTTCTAATAAATATCCTTTCTGTGTAGAAAAAACGCCGTGTCGAAAAGAAGAATCCTTTGGTAAAGACTGATGTAATCAAGAAAAGAAAGGGTAGAATAAACCCAAGACCCAGTGAAGCCGATATCAGCAAATTTCTCACGGAATATAAAAATCGACCCCAATCAAAGGTAGGATTTAAAGTTAATTATTCAATAAATGAAGCATTGGCTCAAAGAACGTAGTATGAGCAGAGATTTTGTCTTACCGTGCTTTTATTTTTTGACCGGGATTTTTACAAATTTTTAGAGAAAAAAATCCTTCCAAGTTTGATTATAACCGTTTTTTAAATCATTAGTTTAATTTTTTTTTAATTATGATATCATTCAGTTTAGAATCCGTTATATGAAGATCTTTCGCTTTAAACGTTTTCCATTTTAGATTTTCAATTTTTAAGCATACATTTCAATTTACAGAACTTCAAAATGCAGTTTTAAAGATCTAAACAATGAAAAATTAGAAGCGTTTAACGTCGAAGATTTTTAATAAAAAAACATTAGTTGATCAACTGTGAATAAAAATTAATTGATGATTTCTTAAATTTAATCGTACTTTAAGAATGAGAAAGTGAATAATAATTGATTGCTCAAGACGATTCCGGAATCAGTTCATAATTTCCAGATTTTAACTTTAAAAATTAAACTGTTTCAATTGGAAATACTCATTAGTTAAGCAAATGTAAATGCCCTAGTGAAACTTTATAAACTATTTTTAATTTTAAAATAACGTCAAAATAATATATATTTGGCTTTTATTAAATTGCATGTATAATTTTATTCTAACATATTCTATTTTTAAACCGTGCAATTTGAAAATTTTCAATTAAGAAAAAGAACATTTACTTAATACTTAGGAATATCTGACTTTTAGTTTAAAATCAGTAACTTCAAAATAAATATTCAAAACTAAACTTTGAACTTTGCAATTTTAATTGTTCTATTTAACCAAATTTAATTTGCAAGATAAAATGTTGAATTTTGATGTATAAATAACAATTGAACATCTATCAATCTTAGAAAAAAAAAAATCGAGCAAGTTGAAGAGATATTTAGAAGATATGAAAAATTCAAAATTACGTTAAAATTTGAAATTGTTTCAAATAATTTAAACGAAGTGTCTACGTGTACCGACAAAATCCAAATAATCGTACCAATTTTTCGATGCAAATAGACCATGTCCTAATTTCAAACAAAATATAGATTAGGCAGATTTTGAACAAAAAGTTTAGAAGCTTTTTATGAATTTTGACAGGCTTCAGAAGAAGAAAAACCATTTCCTAGAAAAATTGAAAATAATTTTTTATTTTAGTAAACTAATTTTAAGAGAATGTTTAAAAAGATTTAAAGATCTACATGAAGAAGGAATTTTTAAACTATTTCAAATAAAAATAATTTAACTTTTGATTTGAACAGGGAATTTTCCATTTTTTTACAAATTTATAGTTTGTAACGGGAATTTAACCAGAATAATGGTAATTATGACTTGCAACCGGGAATTTAAAAATTTTAACAAATTGCGAGCTAGTATTGGAAATTTTTGATAGGGAGAAAAATTCTGAATTGGGGCAGGAACTTTTCCCAAAGAATTCTAAGAATCATAATTTTTCTTGGAAGAGGGAATTTCAAAATTAAAAAAAATTCCGAGCTGGAACAACGAAGTTTTTAAAAGAATGAATTTTAATTCTAAGTTGAAACGGGATATTTTCGAGAAAAAAATAAAATTTTAAATTTGGACACGAAATGAATTAGTTTAAGCAATTAATTAATTAATTATTTTCAACCAATTCTGAGCTGGAATTGGAATTTATCCAGGCGAAAAACAATTTGCAATGGAAAATTTAATTTTTCAAACAAAATTGTTATTCCGTCTTGACACGAGGTATTTTCGAGAAAAAATTAAATTATGAATTGGAACAAGGAAGTAAAAAAAAAATTCTTACAATTAGTGGAATTGGAGAATTTTCGAAAAGAATAAAAATTCTGGATTTGACCAGGGAATTTTTTTAAAAGAATTAAAGTATCCGATTTAAACAGGAAATTTTCAATTTTTAACTAATTCTGAGATTTTTAAATTTATTGATTGATTCTTTAATTTAGAGCATTGAAAATGATAACGTGGATTTATATTTTTGGAACTGAATGGGAATATTTGAACTCTACAATTTATAAAAGTTTAAAATTTTGATTTTGGCAGTTAAACTGCATTTAATTTGCAATTTTTCAGATGAAAAGTGTTAATAGCTTTTATTTTATACGTGCAAAGTATTGAGCATTTGTATACAAAATTGTTGAATGAAACAACATCTAAGCTTCAATTCATTTAGAGTTCAGTCTTTATTACTTCTAATGGAACAATTGTTAGATTTAGCTATCCATATTTTAAATTTCATTGACGCTGAAATCGGATTTTTGATTTATATTTTCACTTATTTTAATTTTCTTTAAAATAGTATTTAGTATTAGAATTTAAATAAGTAATCAGGATGACGGAAAAACTTTATTTCGAAAATTCCCGGACTTTCGACTGAGAGCGTGCCTGATTTGTTTCTATTACAATTTAAAATTAAATAACAATGATTGTTCATTTTTTCAAATCAGGTCAAATTCAAAATTTCAAATTAGCTTTATATTAGTTCATTTAACTATTTTGTTGAATTTTTTATGTTAAATAATTTTTTTAAACTGAATGTTTAATCATTCTATTTTTGGTTGAAAATCAATCGTTTTTAGTTGAAAGTTCAAATATCTGATTGAAAATTCGTTCTTATTGGTAAAAATGTAATCATCTTGGTTGAAAATTCTTGTTCCTTCAAAAATTACCAGTTTCATTACTATTTTTTCTTTCTTACCTGGAAAATATTTATTAGCTGAGAAATTCAACTCATGATGAAAATTTTTTTGATGGTTAAATTCAACTGTTTTTTATTAAAAATAAAAATCTCTTTTGGTTCAAATATCAATATTACTACATTTTTCATTCAGATTTCATTTTTTTTTAAATCAAAATTTAAATACTACTGGGTTGGAAGTTAAACCATTTTGTTTAATTTTTTAGTTGTTGAAGATTCATAATTTTAATTGAAAATTCATTTCTTTGGTTCAGAAATGAGCTATTTTGTTGAAAATGCAATTTTTATTTGAATGAAAAAAATTTTTTTACTGAAAATTTAATTATTTCAGTTCAATATTCCATAATTTTATTTAAAAATTCATCTCTTTGGTTGAACATCATTCTTTTTAACTAAAAATTTAACTGGTCAATTTTTGGTTGAAATATTATCTTTTTTAGAAGATTTTTAGAAGAAAAATATTTCACAAATATTTCAAAGATGTTAAACTATTTCAAAAGATTTCAACAAAGAAGATTAAAGATAGCTTTCACAGAGATTTCAAAGATTA
>JAAAKG020044533.1:18473-43298 GCA_010014905.2 Druon quercuslanigerum
TAAGGACTTTCAAGATTTCAAATATTTTGAAAGAATTTAAAAAGATTCCAATAGATTTCACAGAGATTTCAAAGATTATAAGGACTTTCAAGATTTCAAATATTTTGAAAGAATTTAAAAAGATTCCAATAGATTTCACAGAGATTTCAAAGATTTCAAGGAGTTCAAAAACGACTTATGTTCGCAAAAAATTGAGATGACAATAAAAATTGAAACGGCTCATTTGTTACATCTATAACAAACGCTTATTGTATTATTTGATATAAAAACAGACCTCGAAAAACTTGACATCTTGACCTGGTAAACCTGGAAAATACCTTGAATTTCGTTCCTAAGAATCGCTGAACACCCTGATCATTATTGCTGGTATTCTTAAACTGCGGAATATAAAAATTAAAACTTTTTTACGTTAAAATAACCTGATGTAACCTTCTTTAACGCAACTAAATTATATTATTCACATTTTATATTTTAATTTATGTATTCTTTTTCAGAATCCAAAAGAGTCTAAAAAGGAAGATTCTAAAAAGGATGAGCCTGCAAAGGAAGAGTCTGAGAAAGAAAATTTCTCAGATGTATCAACTGTAAAACTAGATCAAGTAGAATTTGTCCCAGTCAAAAATATTGAGGTTGTAGAAAAGATAAAAGAGAAAAAAGCTGAACGAAGAGATCCTGTGATGGGAAAAATCAGTGAACACGAAACATCAGGCGAGGGAAGAGTTTTGAGATCAAAAACGAACTCTCCGACAAAAGCTGGTCCTTCAAGAGAAGCTACACCGAAAAAAATTGATTCTATAAAAAAATCTTTGACAACGCCGAAGAAAAGTTCAGTAAAAAAGGCGTCACCTCGGCGAAAAAGACTGGTTACACCTAAGAAGATAGAGCCATCAAAAAAAATAGTTTCTCTAAAAAAATTCGCTGTTCCCAAGATCACAATTTCTCCGAATATCTATAAAACCAAATTGAGGCAAACTAGTTTGAAATTTCCAGATCCCAGTAAAAATTCTCCAACAACAGAAACAACGGAAACAATCAAACTTGATTATAATTCAAGACTTTTGAGATCAAAGGTTGTGACGAGCACTCCAATGGTATTTTCTCGAAAGGATGTGAAGCGACTCGTCGAACCTGAACTTGATCTAAGTGAAATCGAATCTAACGCGAATCCAGCGAAAACACTTAAAGTTCAAAGTTTGGTTGTGGTCGAAAGACTGGATGCAGTTAAATTTGCACATAAACCGGTAGTTAACAGTGGTACTCAAAAACCGAGTCCAGTGAAAAAGTAGACAATCTGACTGAGGAAAATTTACATAGAAGTTATGTATTATTTTCTATGGCTTCATTGTACATATCAAGTATTTCTTTCTAAGTTTGTGTATTAATATTTAAAGTTTTGAACAGTAAAAGTAGTAAGAGGATATGAAAAGTATTTTGTGCGTACTTTGTAAAGAATTTGACTTAATTATTATTAATGATAGTGATTACTTCTAATCCATAACTCGTAATTATTATATTCTCGTATGCAGAGAATGAAAGTGGGTGAAAATTGAGAAAAATGGTTAAAATCAATGCTTGTGAGACTGTGCATAATAAATTAAAGTGAATTCTTGTGTAATTCAGTTTTTTTCCTATTTTAATTTTTAACAGACTTCACAAAACTAAGAAAATAGGGAGATTTAAAATTAAAAAACTTAAATTCGAGTAAAATCAAATTCAAAATCCTATTTAACGTTCAATAATCAAGTTAATGTATAGAATTCCTGAAAATAAAACTAAGACTCCAACGACAAAATTTGGACAACCACTATAATAAAATGCTCATATTGTAATTGAAAATAAAATTTATTTTAAAAAAAACTTCGGGCAAAAATAAAAAAGGGGAAAGAAAAATGAGGTCATTTTTCTCATTTTCATTTCTTCTTTTTTATTTTTATCCGAAGATTTTAAAAAGACATTTTTTTCACAATTGTAATAGGAGAATTTTATGGTGGTAGTCCAAATTTATTCTTTGAATTCTTGATTTTGTTTTCAAGAATTCTATAAATTAATAGGATGATTTTTCACGAGAATAGAGGCAAAATAAGAGAAAAAATGTAAAAAAATTAAATTATAGTATGTGCATGTATTATTATGATTTCAAGTCGAAATATTTTGTTATATTTTCCAAAATAGTTGAAGTTTCAACTAAAAGTCAATTTTATACAACGAATTTTCAAAAAAGCAGTCGAATTTTTAACCTGAAAAAATGAATTTTCGTAAAAAAAACGTTAGATTTCAACTAAATTGTGAAATTTCCAACCCAAAAAGACGAATTTTTAACAAAACAGTTCAGTTTTAAACCAAAAAATATTATATTTCTGCCAAGAGATGAATTTTCAAACGAAAACGACGAATTTTCAACAAAAGGGCTGAATTTTCAACGAAGAAAGATTTTTCAATCCCGAAAGAACACACGTTTCAACCATATTCTTGAACTTTCGACCTGAAAACGTGAGTTTTCAAGAAAAAGGCTTGTGTTTAACTGAATAATTAAGTTTTCAACCCCCAAAAAAAAAACAAATTTTAAGAATACAGTTGAATTTAAAAACAAAAAAGATGAAATTTCTGCCAAGCGATGAATTTTCATCAAAGCAGTTTGATTCTTAACCAACAAGGTTGACTTTTTAACCAAATAATTATTATTCAACCAAACAGCTGCATTAAAAAAAAAAAGATTAAATTTCTGCCAAGAGATGAATTCTCGAAGGAAGTAGACTTAGTAGATGAATATTAAACAAAATATTTAAATTTTTAATCAGGAAAACTTTTTTCAATCCTGAAAGAAAACAAATCTGAACCACACTGTTCAATTTTCTACAAAACACTTGAATCTTCGATCTGAAAATATAAATTTTTAACGAAAGTGTGGGTTTTTAACATAAAAAGAATTTTCAACCAGAAAGTTGTATTTTTACCCAAGATAGATTAATTTTCTGCTAAGAGATGTATTTTCATATAAAAAAGACGAATTTTTAATAAAAAAGTTGAATTTTAATTCGGAAGGAAAAAAATTTCAATCGATTGCGAATTCTCTACAAAACACTTGAATTTTCGACCCGACAATATGAGATTTCAACCAAAAATTACTTTTCAACCAAATAGTAGAAGTTACAGCCGAAAAAGACTAACTTTAAACATAAAAGTTGAATTTTTAAACAAGAAGGATGACTTTTTAACAAAATAATTAATTTTCAACCACAGAGTGTTGAATTTCGAACGAAAAATATTTTTTAATTCTGAAAGAAAGAAAGTTTCAACCACATTTTAGAATTTTTAAGCGAAAACACAAATTTGCAACAAATAAAACATGAAATCTCATAAAAGAAGTAAATTTTTCATAAAAAAATTATGACATTTTAACAAAATAGTTGAATATTTAATATAATAGTCGAATTTTTATTCAAAAGAGATGAATGTTGAAACAAAAATATAATAATAGACTTTTAATTTTTTTTAGATAACTTTCAATGAAAATAGTTTTATTTTGATATTAAATTATATTAAGTTAGTTTGCATTTGAACAAAAAAAAAACATAGAAAAAGGGAAAACTTGTTGAAAACGGAGAAAAAAAGATTTTTTTTTAAAAAAGGAGAAAAGAGAGGAATAATAAAGAAAGTTTGAAGCCTGTTTTTAGTATCATTTTTTAGTTAAAGAATGTTTTGCTTGAGTCGATTAAAGTTGCAAAAAAGTTGATACTTCAACCAAAAACTATTTCCATTTAAAAATGAAAAACAGTTGGATTTATGCTAAAAAGATGATTTTTCAACAACCTCAAAAGATAAAGTTTCAACAATTAAGTTCGTTTTTAATTACATATAGTTGAATTTTCCACCCAAAAAGACGAATTTGCAAAACATTTGAATTTTGAACCAAAATAAATAAGGATTAATATTCTGCCCAAAACGATGAAATTTCATACGAAAATTACGAATTTTTGATAAAAAAAAGTTGGTTTTTAACTAATTAGTTTAATTTTAAATCCAAAATGATGAATTTTCATCAAAAAAAGTTGATTATTTAACCAAGAATATTACATTTCCGCTCATTTTTCAGCCCTGAAAGAAAACAAATTTTAACCACATTCTTGAATGTTCTAGCAAAAAGACTTTTTTGGCTATAAACCAAAAAAGATTGCATTACTACCAAGAGATAAATGTTTAAAAACAAAGTTAGACTTCAACTAAATATTTAAATTTTCAACCGAAAAAGACGAATTTGCAACAAAACAGTTGAATTTTAATACAAAAAATAAAATATTCCTGCCAAGAGATAAATTTTCAAACAAAAAAAATTTTCAACCGCATTTTTGAATGTTCTAGCGAAAAGAATCATTTTCGAGAAAGCAGTTAAATTTCAAACAAAAATAAAAAAATTGCTGCCAAGCCATACATTTTTAAACGAGGAAGACAAATTGTCTATGAAATTCTTCTTCTGTTCTGAAAATCCATCTGTGTTGGTTAAAAATTAAAATGCTTTTTTGAAAACTTGTTTTTCTTTTGCTAACAATTAATTTTTTTAACTGAAACTTAAATATAATATGCTAAAATTTCCAGTTTAAAACTTAATGTATGTTTTTTAATTGAATATTCACCTTTTTGGTAGAAAATTGTTCTTGTTTTAAAATCCATCTTTTTGGTTGACAATTAATATTGTTGATAATTCAACTATTTTGGTAAAATTTTTTTTTTTGTTTGTTAAAAATTAATTAAATAAAAATTTAAATATTTGATTTTTGCTTTAAAATTGATCTTTATTAGCTAAGAATTAAATTATTTGGATTAAAATTAATGTATTTTATTGAAAATAAAATTATTTTTAGTTAGGAACTATTTTGTTTTAAATTAATATATTTTTGTTAAAAATTCATTTGTCTGGTTGAAAATGTAACTATTTTGATACAATTTTTGTTTTTGTTAAACTGAAAACTTAAGTACATACTAAAATTTTAAGTTGAAAAACGTTTTTTTTTGTTAAAAATTCGTATTTTTGGAAGAAAATTATTCTTATGATTTGAAAACTTATCTTTTTGGTTAAAAATTAATTTTCTTTTTGTTGAAAATTCAACTGTTTTTCTGAAACTCCTTTGTTTTTTGGCTCAAAAGGTTTAAAAATAGTTCAAAATTTACCGATTTTGATTTTTTTATCAAAAATTAT
This sequence comes from Druon quercuslanigerum, assembly GCA_010014905.2. Classification (NCBI taxonomy): domain Eukaryota; kingdom Metazoa; phylum Arthropoda; class Insecta; order Hymenoptera; family Cynipidae; genus Druon; species Druon quercuslanigerum. Next base: position 23,668 of record JAAAKG020044533.1, read on the forward strand.
ATTTTAAACTGAATGTTTAACTTTAATTTTTTTACATTTACCTTTTTTAGTTAAATATTAATTTCTTTTATTGAAAATTGAACCATTTTATTGCAACTCCATTTTCGGAATCAATTTTTTGGTGCTGTTTTTTCAATTGTTGAATTTTCTAACGAAAAATACGAATTTTCGACAAAAAAGTAAGTTTTCAACCAAATAATTGAATTCACAACAGAAAAAAACGAATTTTTAACGAAACCTATGAATTGTTAACCAAGATGGATGACTTTTTATTAAAATGTTTTTAATTTTCAAAAAAAGAGCTGCATTTTAAACAAAACAAAAAATACGAATTGTCGTCCGAAGTGAAATTTTATCCAAAAACAATGTCGTTTTTTAAAATGAAAACAAAGAAAATAGGAAAATTTGTATTCGAAGGAGATGAATTTTGAACTAAAAAATAATAGTAGACCCTCGAATTGAAAATAGTTAAATTAAAACGAAAAATTGTTTATTTTTTTATTGAATTCTATTGAAAAAAGGGCTAAAAAAGGGACATTCTTATACAAATTTTGAAAAGAGGAGTATAATAGGGACGAGTGTGAAGTCTGTTTTTAATGTCATTTTTTACTTAAGGAATTCTTGACTTGAATAAATCGAAATTGCGCCAAAAAACTGAATTAAAACGAAGCGTGTGCAGTAATGTGAATACCGATGCGGATATTATTTATTTACAAAAAAGCTGGTCACAAAATCGAACATTGTTCACGTTTCACAAATAAACTTACATGCGAATTTTTCGACATTAAACCCGACAGTGGGTACTATGTCTATGCAACGGTCTTCCTCGCGTTTGAAATGATTTATGACCGTCGACTTACCACTATTATTCAGGCCAACTACCAAAACGTTTACTTCCTTTTTCCTCAGTCCTAAAAGATTTGCAAGACGGTCGAAAAAGCCCATTTTTCGAGCCTTTCGCGTTCACTTCTAGCTGTTTGGTAAAACCTGAAAGTCAATAATCACATTGGGGGATCGTTTGCTGTGTTAGGGGGTGGGAATTTCCCACCCTTCGAATACTTAACCTTGAAATTTAATCGATTTATAAAATTTGTCTACTAAACTTTTATTACTCATTTATTTTACAGTTTTTTTCTTTTTAATCGGCAGGGAAACAATAAGCAAGAGGGATTTTCTCTGTATCTTGTATTTTTAAGTTTGCAAATGATCGTTTTTAAATTAGTTAACCATTTATTTTGTTTATTTTTTATGGTTCGGTATGAGCGGATGAGAACCACTGTTCAGATGAATCTGACGTGTGCGTGCGCGTGTCTTGAAATTGCCATGCTTTTCAAGAAGAGCATAAATTTTGGTGAAAAGTGTTAATTATTTAGGTCGGATAATTAAGTTTTCGTTGAGCAACTATTTGGGAATATAGAAAAAATTAGTTACGAGCTTACAAAATGGTAAATATCAATATGAAATCGTTATTTAAGTTATAGGTTATGTTGATCTAAACGTCTTTTCTAAAATGCAAATTATCTATATGAATTTGTATATTTTGTAGTAGAATATTCTTTTTAAGGCATACAAATTCTCTGGACATTTAACTGCCGAGATTAAATTGAATTTAATATGTTTCGTTTATAAAAATGAATGATGCTCCGAAAACACATGTTTTGAGTTTCTTTCGGTTTTCTTGACTTTTCTCGAAAAGTTTTTAATGTCAGTTGAGTAAATGATTCCCTACAAGTATACAATTGTAGAAAATGTCTCTTTTATAATATATATCCAGATTTCTGCGGAATTAAAATAGATAAGTGACTGTATTTTATAGGTTATAGTCTCGGACTCCGCGACTATTGACACTTTTTTTGAAAAATGAAACTATTCGAGAAAAATTACAATTGTTTCACTGTTTTCTCAAATTGCTTTTTCGCTAAATTGTCTAAAATAATATATTGTTTGTCTCAATCTTCAACAATTTTTAAAACACCTGAAGGGATTTATAAAATAGTGTACGGTATTTTAAAAATGTTAACAGATTCCACGGGATTTTAAAAGATTTTCAGTGATTCAAGAGGATTTTTATAGGTTTCAAAGCTTTTAGAGTATATTAAAAGATTACAAAGGATTTTAAAGAATTTCAAAGGATTTTCAGGTATTTAAAAAGTTTTCAAAACATTTCAAGGGGTTTATAAAATTTACACAAGGTTTTAACTGATTACATTGATTTTAAAGGATTTTATAGGCTTTCAAAGCTTTTAGAGTATTTTAAAAGATTCCAAAAGATTTTAGTGAATCTTAAATGACTTTGAGGGATTTCAAATACTTCAAAAGTTTTCACATTTCCAAAGATTTTTAAAAATGACACACTAGAGTTTAACTGATTTTTACTTTTACTTTTAGAGTGTTTTAAAAGAATACAATGGTTTTTAGAGAATTTCACAGGATTTTAATGGATTTCAAAAGTTTTCGAAAAAATTCAATTCAAATTATAATTTTAAAAATGTCAAAAATTATAATTTCAAATTATTTCAAGGGGTTTAACAGACTTAAAAAGTTTTCCCAACATTTCAAGAGATTTTTAAAAATTGCACGCAAGAGTTCAAGAGATGTTAAATTGTTTCAGTGTTTTAAAAGGATTTTATAGGTTTTAAAGGCTTTTAGAGAATTTCGTAAGAATTTAAAGGATTTCAAAAGTTTTCAAAACATTTTAAGGAATTTCGAATAATTACACACAAGATTTCAACAGATTTAAACTGATTCGAGTGTTTCAAAAGGATTTTATAGGTTTTCAAATGTTTTAGACTATTTTAAAAGATTCCAAAAGATTTCAGGGAATTTCAAATGATTTCAAAGAATTAAAAAATTTTCACAACATTTCAAAATATTTTTAAAAATTACACGCAAGAGTTCAACCGATTTTAACTTATTTCAGTGATTTAACAAGATTTTATAGGTTTTAAAAGCTTTAAAAGTATTTAAAAAGATTACAAAGGATTTTAGAAAATTACGAAGGATTTTAAGGGATTTGCAAAGTTTTCAAAACATTCCAAGGGATTTATAATGTTTACAAGATTTTAACTGATTTCGTTTATTTAAAAGGATTTCGTAGGGTTTCAATTTGATTTTCTAAAAAATTCCAAAGGATTTCAGTGAATTGAAAATGATTTCAAGGGATTTCAAAGATTTAAACAGTTTTTCATAACATTTCAAGTTTTTACAATATTTATCAAAATTACACATAAGATTTAAACTGATTTCAACTGACTTCAGCGATTTAAAGGGATTTGATATGTTTTCAAAAAATTTCAAGGGATTTCAAAGGTTTTCAAAAGATTTTAAGGATTTTCGAATACTGTTCCAAGATTTTAATAGATTTTAACTTATTCCAGGGATTTAAAAGGATTTTATAGGTTTTCAAAGCTTCTAGAGTATTTAAAAGAAACTCCAAAGAATGTCTGATAATTTTAAAGTATTTCGAAGAATTTCAAAGATTTTAAAACTTTTCAAAACATTTCGAGGGATTTTTAATAGTTGCACGAGATTTTAACAGATTTTAACTGATACCAGTGATTTAAAAGAATTTCCATTGACTTTCAAAGCTTTTACAGTATTTTAAAAGATTACAATGGATTTCTGTGAATTTCAAATGATTTAAAAAGTTTTCACAACATTTAAAAATATTTGTAAAAAATTACACGCAAGAGTTTAACCGATTTTAACTTATTTCAGTGATTCAAAAGGATTTTATAGGGTTTAAAAGCTTTAAAAGTATTTTAAAAGATTACAAAGGATTTTAGAAAATTACGAAGGATTTTAAGGGATTTACAAAGTTTTCAAAATATTTGAAGAGATTTATAAAAATTACACAAGATTTTAAATATTTTAAATGCTTTCAGTAAATTTCAAAAGATTTCAAAGGATTTCAAAGACTGACAAAAGATTGCAATAGATTTGAATTCATTCTAGTGATTTAAAAGGGTATTTAAAAAAAACTCCAAAGAATTTTTGATAATTTTAAAGGATTTCAAGGAATTTCAAAGATTTCAAAAGTTTTCAAAACATTTCGAGGGATTTCTAATAATTACACGAGATTTTAAATATTTAAAAACATTTCAAGGGGATTTAACGGATTTTAATTGATGTCAGTGATTGACACGGATTTTATTGGATTTCAAAGCATTTATAGCATTACTACTGGTATTTCTGTGAATAATTAATTTTTCTCAGTGAATTTTCAGTAACGTAAATTGCTAGAAGTAAAATTTTTGAAGGGATTTATAGGCGCATTACCAAACCTACGTGATTTTATAAGATTTCGAAGGACTTTCTAGATTTAACAAATTTTAATGAATTTCAAAGGATTTAAACTATTTTAAGATATTTTACAAAATTCCGAACTTTTCAAAAGACTTCATGATTTTCTAGGGATTTTAATGAGTTTCAAAGAATTTCTAGAGAATTTTAGAAAGAAAGAAATTTTAAAGGATTCTATGGAGTATCAGAGAATTTGTAAACGGAAAACATTTTTCAGGGTACTTTAAAAGATTTTAATTTAGAGGAGTTTCATGCGATTTCAAAGATTTTTTTAGAATTATAAAAAAATATATAAGGAATTTAAAATGATTTCGTTAGCTTTTAGAAGATTTAATAGATTTCCAAGTTTGCAAGAAATTTTTTCGTTATTTACAAAATTTCAAGGGATTTTAAAGAAATTTTAGAGTATTTCAAGTATTTTAGGATTTAAAAAGAAGTTAAAAGATTACATAAAATTATAACGAATTTCTATCGATTTCAAGGGATTAAAATTAATTGGATTGTTTTCTAGGGATTTTAGAGTTTTTTAAAAAGAGTTGAAGAGATTTCAAGGAGCTTCATCCAATTTTATGAGAGTTTACGATATTTTAAAGGATTTCAAAGATTTAAAAAGATATTACAGATTTCAGTATTGTTTACGGGATTTGAGTAGATATTTGTAAGGGATTTTAAGGAATTTCAAAGGATTTCAAGAAGTTTCTGGTATATTTTAAAAAAATTTCAAGAATTTTATGAGATTTAAAAATTTTGAAGGCTATTTATATACTATTTTTTTAATTTTATGCTACTATTGAGAATATTTTGAATTTAACAGGGTCCGAGTTCTGAGAAAAGTAAAATTTTATATAGGAAAATTAGCTTCTTTTACATAAATTATTAATAAAAGTTTAACGTTCATTCGTAAAATAAAGTTAAAGTTTCAGTCATTCTGTTTGAAAAGTTAATATTTTAAGTAGTGTCAGTTTGTCTTACATAGTTTTGTATTTCACAAAACATTATTGTTTACGGAAACAACGTTTCAAAGTACATATTTTCAAAAGTTTTTTATTTTTATAGCGCAAAATAAAAACAACCATATTTTCAAATTAATAAACAAACTGTTTTAGAGAAAAAAATATTTTTTTGGTTGAATGCAACTATTACATTTGACTTTTTTGAAGATTCAACATTCTGTTTAGATTAAAATAAACTATTTTAGTGAAAATCAGGTTTTTCCATCAAAAATTGATTAACTGAACATTTAACTTGTCCATTTTTTTAAAGAATTCGCCACTTCCTGTTTAAAAACCAACCACTTAGATTAAAATTAATGTATTTTATTGAACATTCGTCTCTTTTAGCTGAAAATTCAACTATGTCTTTGAAAATTTATCTTTTTGTTGAGAAAATTATTCTTCTGTTTGTAAATTTATTTTGGCTAAATATTCAAATAATTTAAAAAAACGTCATTACTTTGGTCAAAATATTTTTTCGTAGCTGAAAAAATTAATTTTTTAGTTGATAATTCGACTTTTTGGTAGAAAATTAATTTTGTTGTTTGAAAATTTATTATTTGCAGTTACAAATTTAAGTATTTTGTTCAAACCTTTTTTTGGTTTAAAATTATTTTCTTAACTGTAAATTGAACTATCTCATTTGTGATTAAAATTTTTTATTTTTATTTGTAAAATTCACTTCATTTGATAAGAATTTAACTACTTTATTTTAAAAAAATTTAATTGATTTTTCAAACTTATATATTAAGTATTTTGTTTAAGATTCGCCTTTATTGTTTAAATTCAACTTCTTTTGTTAATTATTCAAATATGTTCAGGTAGAAATATCAATTATTCATTTTTTCGTTGAAAATTCTTTTTTTTAGTCAAAGGTATACTACTTTGTTGGGACGTAATTTTTTTGGATACAGATTTATTATACTTTATTTGAATATTCATCTCTATGGCTGAAAATTCAACTATTCTATTGAAAAAGTTTTTTGTTTTGGTTGAAAATTAATTGTTTTTAACCGAACATTTAACTTTTTCATTTTTTCTTGAAATTTTTTTGTTTTTTTTTAGTTGAAAATGTACTTTGTTTGTTGAAAGTTGAACAATATTGTTAAAAATTCAATTTTTTTACTTAAAATATTTTACTAGTCCATTTTTGGTTAGATTTTTTTTAATGTAACCATTTTTTTTTAAATTCGTTTTCTTTTAGTAGAAAATTTACCTTTTTTTAATTAGAACTTAAATATTTAATTGGGAATTTATGTAGTTTGTTAAAAATTTGTCTTTTTTCTAGAAACTTAATATTTTTGTTTGAAGTTTCATAATTTTGGTTGAAGATTTATATATTTAATTTTCAGTTCAAAATCGATCTTTATTACTTAAAAATTCTACTATTTTTTTTAAAAAATAGAGAATGTTATCAAAACACGTACTTTGAATTTGTTTGTCAGTAGAAAATAATGTTATATTTGTAAAATTCAGAACTACACAAGAAAAAGTGAACATTAATTAAAATATTATATTTTTTCTATTCAACCTGAATGACTTACCCTTTTAATTTATTTTACAAACGAACTATACTTTTTTTATTTAAAATTTGTATAAAAAACGCGATTTTTCTTTGATTAAATTTAAATTTTTGCAGAACTCGGACCCGAAAAGATCAAGCACTCTGATAAGTGGTAAACTCTCCCATAATAAAGTATAATAAATTAATAATAAAATCTAATAATAATCGATTGATAAATTATAAGCATGGTAGACCTTGCCCTGATAAGAAAGGAATATCAGAATTAATTTGATACACTTTAAAATGCAGTGTCGTAAATTAAGCGACGCTTTTCAAATTTCTTTCAGCCGAAGGGGAAGTCGAAAAAGTTTATCGACAAGAAGAATTCAGTCACATTCCAACTGGTGCATCGTTCACAAAAGGATCCTCTCGCAGCCGACGAAGATGCTCCCCAACGTATTTTCATGCCCGTTGAAGATCCACAAACAGCCAAGCATCAGAAGAAAGTTGAGGCTGGAAAGAAGAAGGAAGAACTCGAAAAGTTTGGAATTTTCTACGACGATGACTACGACTACATGCAGCATTTGCGCCCCGTCGAAAGATCTCTCGAATGGGAAAGAGTCGAGAACCCCAACGACAGTAAAAAGGAAAGTGAAAAAGAAAAACCCAAAATTAATTTGCCCCCAACCGTAATGGAATCAGAAGAACAGGAAGAAGTGGGTCTTCTCAACAGAGCAATACCGACAGGACTTCGGTTAGACTTGGATCCTGATGTAGTCGCTGCTTTGGACGACGATTTCGATTTCGAGGATCCTGAAAATCAGCTGGAGGACGATTTTCTCAATTTGGCTGGTGGTGTCATAAAAGAGGGTGAAAATGGTAAATGAAAGAATCTTACATCTAAGAAACGGGAAAATTACCGGGGAAAAAACAGAAAATAACTAGGAATTTAATTGAAAACCCGGGAATTTACTTCTGATCGCAGAAAAATTCAAGTTTTCATTATTTTAATAATTTTTTCAATTTAGAAAAGTGATTTATACTTTATATATACAGTCGCAGATTTTTGAAATTATTTAATTTTTTTTTTGTTTATTAGGAAATTAAACTAGTTGTTTAAAAAGGTATGTACTTTGTGAAAAATTCGCTTTTTTTAGAAAATTCTGTGTAGAAAATTCTTTGTAGAAAAATCTTTATGGTTGATGATTCACCATTTTCGTTAATAATTCATCAGTTTGCTAGAAAATTAATTACTTCAACTGAAATTTTGAATGTCCATTTTTTATTGAAAATGGATATTTTCTTGTTCACAATTCAACAATTTGGATGAAAATTTGTCTGTTTTAATTATAAATTCAACTATCGGTTTAAAATTCAACTATTGGTTAAAAATTGATACCTTTGGTTGAAAATTGGACTAGTTTTTTGAAAATTCGTTTTTTTTTGCTGTGAATTAATTTTTCTAACTTTTTTAACTTTTAAATTTGTCTAACTGATTTACATTTTGCTTAAAAATTTATATTTTTAATCGAAAATTGATCTTTTCTAGTTAAAAATTTATCTATTCGGTTAAACAATTAATTTATTTTGATGAAAATTCGACTTTTTGGTTGAAAATTCATCTTTTTTTGTTAAAAATGCAATTTTTTGTTGTAAATTAATCTGCGTGGGTTGAGCCTTCAAATATTTTGTTGAAAGTTCGTCTTTTTGATTAAATTAAAGTGTTATCATTATTTTAATAATTTTTTTCAATTTAGAAAAGTAATTTCTACTTTATCTACAGTCGCAGACTTTTCAGATTATTTATTTTATTTTTTATTTTTTTAGAAATTTAACTAGTTGTTTGCAAATTTTTGTACTTTGTGGAAAATTCGCCTTTTTTTAAAAAATTAATCTTTATGGTTCAATATTCAGCATTTTAGTTGATAATTAATCAGTTTGCTAGAAAATTAATTCCTTTAACTGAAACTTTGAATGTCCATTTTTGATTGTAAATTACTTTTTTCTTGTCCAAAATTCAACAATTTCGATAACAAATTTACTGCTTTAATTGTAAATTCAATTATTTCGTCGAAAATCCATATATTTTATTAGAGATATATTTTTTTTCAGAAAATTAACTTTTTTATTGCAATTTAATCTTTTTGTTTGAAAAATCTTCTTTTCGGTTAAAAGTAAAGTATTACAGTTAAGTATTTATAATTTTAGTTGAAAATTCATCTTTTAGGTTTGAAATAAAGATACTTGGTTGAAAGTTAATGTCTTTTGTTGAAAATTCATCATATTAATTAAAAATTAATTTCTTTAGTTGAAATATGAGATGTTTTATTGGATTTTTTTTGTTTTTTATTTTTTATTTATGAATAACAAACATTAATTTTTTGACTAAAAATTTGATTAATCAATTTTTGTTCGAAAAATTATCTTTTTAGTTGAAAATTCATCGTTTTGGTAAGAAATTAAATTACTCTAGTTAAAGATTCATCATTTTAGTTGAAGATTCATCTTTCTGGTTTAAAATTCAACTATTCCAGTTAAACATTAAAAATTTTAGTTAAAAATTCATCATTTGGTTTGAAAATGTAACTATTTTTTTGAACTTTATAATTATTTTTTTGTTTGAAAGTTAGGCTTTTTTGGAAAGTAATTTTTTAGCTAAACATTTTAATTATTCCAATTAAATATTCCATAGATTTAGTTAAAAATTCTCCTGTTTGGTTAAAAATTAATTTTTAAAACTTAGTTATTATAGTTTTGATTGACAATTTACCTTTTTTAATAAAAATTACTTTTTTTGTTCAAAATTCTGCTATTTTCGTCAAACATTAATTTTTTAAATAATAATTCGTCTTTTAGTTTGCAAATAAAATATAATTAGATTTTTAAATGAAAATTTATCCACGCTATTTTTGGTTGAAAGTATGCCTGTTTTGGATGAAAATTCAACTTTTTGATTGAAAATTGACATTGTTTATTTAGAAATTAAACTAGTTGTTTGAAAATTGATGTACTTTGTATAAAATTCGCCTTTTTGTAGAAAATAAATTCTTTTTTGTGAAAAATTGATCTTTTGGTATAAAAATTAAACTCTTTAAGTTGAAGATTTTCAATTTTAGTTGAAAATTCATCCGCTTGTTTGCAAATCAATTCCTAAAAGTGAAAATTTGAATATCGATTTTTGGTGGAAAATCGATCCTTTTTTGTTAAAAACTCAACAATTTGGAAAAAAAATTTTCTTTTTTTATTGAAAATTCAAATATTTTATGAAAAACCCACATATTTTGTGAAAAATTGATTCTTTCTGTACAAAATAATCTTTTTTTTAAGTTAATCTCATTGTTTAAAAATCATTCTTTTTGGTTTAAAAATCAAGTATTCCAGTTAAATATTTATCATTTTAGTTAAAAATTCATCTCTTAGGTTGGAAATAAAACTAATTCGTTGAAAGGTAAACTCATAAATTTTGTTAAAAATAATTTTTTTCCTTGAATATTCCATAATTTTAGTTAAAAATTAATTAAGTATAAATTTTAAAATCACTCATATTTCAGACTTCACAGTCTTTGCCATTTTCCTTTTTTTCAAGAAATATTTGTTTCGCCTGTTTCAAAATATTTTCGGATGAAAAGTATATAATGTATTTTTGGTTCAGAATTCATCTCGTTTGATTAAAAATTGTCCTATTTAATTAAAAATATAAGTATTTTGTTGAAAATGCAATTATGTGTTTAAAAAGTAATCTTTTTTGGTCAATAATTCTTTCTCATCTTTTGGGTTAAATGTTGAACTCTTGTTGAAGATTCATAGCTTTAGTCGAAAATTCGTTTTTTTTTGTTTCTATTTGAGAATTAATTTTTTTAGGAAGTGTTTACATGTACCGAAAAAGTATTTATGCCGTACCGGAATTTGCGTACCCAGAGCTGAGGCCATTTTTTAAACAAAAAATGTATCTATTCTATTTTTGGTTGAGTGTTAAACTATATGGTTTAAATTTTTTTAGATATAAATGTAATCTATATTGATCAAAATGCAACTGTGTGGTTGTAAATTAATATGTTTTGGTTAAAAAATACTCTTTTGATAAAAATGTATATTTTTGGTTTGGAATTCATCTTGTTCGGTTAAAAATTATACTATTTGGTTGAAAATTTAATTATTTTTTTTTGAAAAGACAACTGTTTTGTTAAAAAGTACTCTTTTTTTAGTCAAAAATTTAACTATTTGGTTGGAAATTTAACAATGACATTTTTAGAAAGTTAATTTTCTTGCTTTATAAATCATCTTTTGGGTTTAATGTTGAGAACTTTTGTTGACATTTTTTTAGGATTCATCATTTTAGTTAAAAAAATTTCTGTTTGGTTGAAAATTTAATTATTTTGTTGAAAATTCGTTATTTTGGTTGATAATTAATATTTCTAAAACTAAAATGTCTTTTGTTCAAAATTCGTCTTTTTTGTAGAACGTTAATCTTGTTCGTTGAAAATGCATCATTTTTGGTTAAAATGCAAGTTTTTGTTAAACTATTTATTGAAAAAATCATTTTTTTGTTTGTTCAAGATTTATCTACTTGATTGAAAATTAATATTTTTCTTTGAAAATTGGAATATCTTGTTGAAAGGTCGTTTTTTTTGTTGGGAACAATTTTTTCGAACTTCTTTGTTAAAAATGCAATTTTTTGGTTGTAAATTAATCTGCGAGGATTAAGGCCTCAAATAATTCATTGAAATGTTGTCTTTTTCATCAAACTGAACTCTTTATTATCAAAATAAAAATCTTTTTTAGTTAAAATATCAACTATTGTAGGTTTTCGTGAAAATTCATATTTTTTGTTTTGAAAAACCAACACTTAGGTTTAAAATTAACCTACTCGATCCAAAAAAATAAGATTTATCATTTTAGTAGAAAATTGATATTTTTAAGTCGGAAATTTAACTTTTTTATAGAAACATTGTCTTTTTGGCTTCAAAATTAAAGTATTTTTAGGTTGAAAATTCAACTGGTTTGTAGACAATTTTTGTTTCTGATTTAGAAATTCAACAATTTTGTTGATAATTGATGTATTTTGTTGATCAATCATTTTTTCTAATTAGAATATTAATTTTTTTAATGGAAACTTATTCTTTTCGGTTGAAAATCCTGCTATTTCCGTTAAATATTCATCTTTTTTTAGTCGAATATTGAAATACTTGATTAAAGTTTTACTACATTCATAAAAATGATTTCTTTAAGATTCACCTCTAGCTTAAATTAAATTTTTTTCAGAAATTCGGTTTTTAGTTTAAAAATTATTTTTTTTATTTGAAAGTACAACTATTCCATTTAAGTTGACATTTTATCCTTAAGTTGAAACATCAAATGTTTGTTTAAAAGATCATGTCCTTTTTGGTTGAATTATTTGGTTAAAAATTCATCTATTTGATTGAGGATTCAAATGCTTCAGTTTAAAATAAATTTTTTCTTTGTTTAACTGAAGTAGTTGAAAATACATATTTTTTTAGAAATATCAACTGTTTTGTATAAAATTCGTCCTTTTGGATTTAAATTTTATCTTTTTCACAAATTTTGTCTTTTTGACATTAAAATTGAACTATTTAGTTAAAATTTTATCTATTCGTTTGGAAATTCTTCTCTTCTGCTTGAAAGTTTGGTCGTTGATGCAACCTTTTTGTTAATTTTTTTTTTAAGTTCGTCTTTTTGGGATTAAAATATGTAACTTAATTTATGAACGGTTTTTAAGCAAGTTGACCATTCGCGTAAAGTGTTTTGGATATGGTAATTATTTTTAATAAAATTATGCGGTATTTTTTAGATTATGAGTTTAATGAAGAGGATGAGGATTACGATGATGAATCAGAATCAGAAGAGGATTCAAGTGGTCATATGGAAGTGTCCGACGATGAAGGAGACGAAGTCGCTAGTCTTTCTGGAAAACAATTTACATTCAAAGACGAAGAAACAAGATCGAGGTTCACTGAATATTCGATGAGCAGTAGTGTCATAAAAAGGAACAATCAACTCACTTTGCTGGACGACAGATTTGAAAGGGTTTGTATTTTAAAATTAACTTTAAAAATATTGATTTGAAAGTTTAAATTTACTAAAAAATTCCATTTTTATTCAGGCTTACAAAATTTACAACTACTATGTGCCTATACTCAGATTTAATTCCTTTAAAATTTTATACTGTGTAATTTAATATTGAATGAAAAATTTATGGAAAATTTACCATCTATTCCAAAGTAAAATAAAAAAGAAGCCAAAAAGCTATTTTTCTCAACTGTATTATTAGGCTTTGCACTTCAACATGGTCTGAATAAAGGAGAAATAAGAATATTTCTGACGAAAATAGAGGAATACATTTAAAGAATAAAAAAATTTGATTACTGTATTAAATTTAGTTTAAAATGTTTTAAAACCGTGAATTTTCATGTGAAAATCTATCATTATACACAAATTAGATAGTTTTTTACCCAAATAGTGAATTTTCAACTAAAATGAATAATCTTCAACAAAAAAATGAATTTTTAACAAAGTATGTAATTGTACATGTAGCCGAGTAATTGCATTTTCAAATAAAAATAAATACATTTTTGAAGAAAAATATAATAGTTGATATTTTAAAGAAAAAAGGTTTAAAATCTAAGCCAGTTAAATTATTTTAAAAAATATCAATTTTCAACACAATAGTTAAATCCTCAAACAAAACAGATTAATTTTCTACGAAATAGTTAAATTTTCAACAAAATAGTTACATTAAAAAAAAAGAAAGTTTATTAAAGTAGTCCATCTTTTAGTCATGTAGTGGAATTTTGAACTAAAAAGATGAATTTTCAACGAAAAATAGTTGACTCCTCAACTAAAAGAGATTAATTTTCAAACTTCTATATTTGAATCAGTTAATATTTTTACCAATTTTGATCAGTTACTGAATTCTAGTTACGAAGCAGCTATTTCAGCTTGTAAAGTAGTAAATTTTAATGATTTATCAGTGAAAAATAAAGGATTCGTAGCTAGAATACAATCACTAATTGATATTAGTGAGCAATTCATATATTTTATTGAAAATTCATCCTTTCTGGTACAAAGTTAATGTTTATGGTGTTGTAAATTCATCTTTTTCGTCAAAATATGAACAATATAGTTCAACATTTGTTATAAATGAAAGATTCATGATTATAGTTAAAAATTCATTTCTTTGATTACAAATTTTACTATTTTTGTCAAAATTCTTTTTTTTAGAAGTAACAGTTTTAACTGAAAATTTAACTACTTTCTGTTTGGTTGAAAAATTTTCTTCTTTACTTGAAAATTCAACTATTTGATTAAAAATGCGCGGATTTTTGTGAAAATTATATTTTTATGGTTAAAAATTAATGTTTTGAAACGCAAATATAACTATTTTATTTTCGGTTGAATATTTATGTTTTTTTAGTTTTTGGTAAGAAAATGAATCTTTTTGATTCAAAATTCATTTTTTTGGTTAAAAATTGATGTATTTTGCTAAAAAATCATCTTTTTATTTTAAGATTCAACTATTTAGTTCCAAATTAATTTTTAAAAATTGGATATTCATCATTATAGTTGAAAATTAATTTTGTTTGTTTAAAAATTCAACTATTCTATTAATAACTCTTTGTTTTTTAACTGAAATTTAAGTGTTTTTACTAAAAATTTAACTACTTCATGTTTGGCTGCAAAATTAGGCTCTGTAGTTAAAAATTCAACTCTTTGGTTGAAAATTTATGCATTTTTTGAAAGTTCATTCTTTGTGTAGAAAGTTAATTTTTTAGTCAAAAATTCATATATTCAGTTAAGAATAATTTGTTTGATTGAAGATTTATAATTATATTTGAAAATTCATTTAATTGCTTAGAAATTTTAATATTTCGATGATAATCCTTTTTTTCGCTAAAAATTTTTTTTATTTTGCCCACAATTCAACTACTCCGTGTTTGGTTGAAAATTGATATTTTTTTCGTTAAAACTTCATATATTTGGTTGAAACTACGTCTTTTTGGTTAGAAAAATAATCTTTTTGGTTGAAAATTATTTTTTTTGGTTAAAGATTTCTCATTTTACTTGAAAGTTCATTTCTTCGTTTAAAAATTTAATTATTTTGTTGGAAATTCATGTATTTTATTAGAAATTAATTTTTTTGTAGAAAAATATTTTACTGACAAATTTATCTTTTTGGTTGCAAATTGATCTTTTTAAAAGAAAATTCATGTATTTTGTTGAAAATTGATTTTTTTTCGTAGAAAATGAATGGTCTTGATTTAAAATTCGTTTTTATGGTTGATAATTCATCATCTTAGTTGAAAATGTATGCCTTTACTTAAAAACTGAACTGTATTGTTAAAAATTATTTTTTTTTTCAATTGAATTTTTTGCATGACTAAAAATCGAACTACGTATTCCACTTTTGATTAAAAGCTGATAATTTTTAGTTAAAAATTCATTTATTTTATTGAAAATTCTTCTGTTTTGGTAGAAAGTTAATCTTTATGGTTAAAAATACATTTCTTTGGTAAAAATTTAACTCTTTTGTTGGAAATTCGTCTTTTTGGATAAAGCGTCAATCTTCTTGGTTGAAAATAAATTTTGTTGGTTAAAGAGTCCTCATTTTAGTTGAAAATTAATTTCCTCTGTTAAAAATTTAACTATTCTGTTGAAAATGCATATTTTTTGGTAGAAAAATATCTAATTGAAAATTTATCTTTTTGGTTGAAGATTAATTTCTTGGTTTGAAAATTTAACCGGAAAGAAAAATGTATAACGGTCAGGGAAAATGAAAAATGTTTTTTCAATAATGCGCCCTAAGTTAAATTATATTGGAGGTGGGTATAATAAAAGGCTAAAAAGGGTGATTTAAGAGGTATTTAAGATAATTTTTAACACAATTTATAATTGGAAATTATTTTCTTAATTCCAAACAGCTCTACGCGCAATACGATGATAATGAGATTGGTGCACTCGACTGCGAAGAAATTGAAGGAGATTGCGACACAGATGTTGATCAATTGCTCCAGCACGTGGAGAAAGCCAAGAAAGAGCAAAAGGAATTCGTAAGTTTAAATTTTTATAGCGCATATTTCATAGAGTTCTATTAATTTAATTAATTTATGTTGAGCAAATGCTTTCGAGAATATGCTCAGCATTTAAAATTGATCAGCTTATTTATAGAGCATTTAAGAGAATATAAAGCATTTACTCTTGAAAATAAAATATCTCATAATTAATAAATATATTGACACAGATACATTCTAGAGGGAAATAAACATATGCTTGTTTTTAAGTTACAGAGTTGCTACAGGTCAGTTAATTCCATAAAGTCAAGGAATATGTCAGGAAAAACCTGATATACTTAGAGATATTTTGATAAACTATAGTTGATGTTAATTGTATTTACATGGTTCAAAATCGCAACTTTTTGGTTGAAAATTAATCAGTTTTTGGTTGAGAATTCAAACTATTTTGTTGAAAATTACCCTTTTTTGGTTAAATCAGACTATCTTTGGTATAAAATTAAAATCGTTTTTGGTTGAAATATCAAAAAACACGTTTTTCGTTAAGAGTTCATGTTTTTTGGTTGAAAATGCAACTACTCAGTTGGAAGTGGAAGTGCTTTATTAAAAATTGATTGATTTGATTGATGGTTGATCATTTTAGTTGAAAAACTTTTTTTGTGTGAAAATTATTGGTTTTAAACGAAAATTCAACTCGTACATGTTTAGCTCAATATTTGTCTTCTTAAGGTGAAAATTCCAATATTTAGTTTAAAATTCCTGTTTTTTCTTGGAAATTTGAATTTAATAGGAGAATAGTTAATGTTATTGGCTACTAATGCATATTTTTGGTTCAAAATTTCTCTAAAAATGCAAAAATTTGGTTGAAAGTTAATATTATTTGTTAAAAATGTATCTATTTGGTAGGAAATTCTTCTTTTTGATTGGAAGTTAGTTTTCTTATTTAGAATTAATTTTGTAAACTGTAGATGTAACTGCGTTTGATTTTTTCTCGAAAATTGATCTTTATCGATAGAAATTTAATCTTCTTGGTTGAAAATTATACTATCTGTTGAAAATCCGTATTTTTTGTAGAAATTTGATCTTTTTAGTTGAAAATTCATGTATTTGGTTCAAAATTACAATTTTTTAGTTGAAGATTTATCATTTTGGTTAAAAATTCACTCTAACTATTCCATTTTTTGTTGAAAATGTACCTTTTTTCATAGAAATATAATTTTTCATTAAAAAAAACTATAATTTTTGTAGAATTTGACTATTTTATTTTTTGTAAAGAATTTATTTCTTTGTTTGAAAAAAACAAACTATTTAGTTGAACATTCTTTTTTTTCGTTGATAGAAAATTCATCTTTTGGGTTGAAAATGCCACTATTTGCTGAAAAATTCATATTTTTAGTTGGAAATGCATCATTGTGAATAAAAGTTAATTTCTTTGGTTGAAAATTGGCATCTTTTTAGTTTAATTTTTTTAAACTGCAGATGTAACTATTCCATTTTTGCTTGAAAATTTATATTTATAGTTGAAAATTAATTAATTTTGCTGAAACCTCGTTTTTTGTTGTTGAAAATTTACTTATCTAACTGCAAATTGAACTATCCTATTTTTTGTTTGAAAATTTATCTTTTTTAGATGAAAATTTATATTATTGACTATTATTGTATTTTTTCTGGTAGGAAATTAAACTTTTGGGTTTAAAATTGAATTATTTTTTTGAGGATTTATTTTTTTGTTTGAAAGTTGAATTTTTAAACTGAAGATTTAATAGTTCTTTTTTTTGGTTAAAAAATAATTTATTTTTTATGAAAAAAACTATTTTTGTTGAAAATTGATTTTGTTTATATGAACATTCATGTACTTTGTTAAAAATCATTCTTTTTTAGTAGGATTCAACTATTTTTTGACGATTGATCATTTTAGTTCAAATTTTTTTTATTCAAAATTAACTCATAAATGTTTGGTTGAAAATTTATTTTCTTAAGGTGAAGTTTCAATTATTTGGTTTAAAACTCCTGTATTTTATTGAAAATTTGAATTTAATGGGAGAATATTTCATCTTTGTGGATAAAAATGCCTTTAAAAATGCAAATATTTATTTGAAAACTAATGTACTTTGTTAAAAACTCATATATTTTTGAAGAAAATTTATCTTATTGGTTGAAAGTTGATCTTTTTTGTAAAAAATGAAATTTTTCTTATTTAGAATTAATTTTTTTAAACTGAAAATGTAACTGGGTTACATTTTTTCTTGAAAATTTATTTTTTACGATAGCAGTTCAATCTTTTTGTTTGAAAATTATACTATATTTTTGTAGGAATTTCATCTTTTTAGTTGAAAATTTAATTTTTTTTTTTAAACTGAAGATGCAACTATTCCATTTTTGCTTGAAAATATATATTTTTAGTTGAAAATTAATTAATTTACTTATCTAACTGCAAATTGAGCTATCCTGTTTTTTGTTTGTAAATTTATCTTTTTTAGTTGCAAATTTATATATTTTATTGAAAATGTATTTTTTCTGGTAGAAAATTCGATCTTTGGGTTTAAACTTGAATTATTTAGTTATGAATTAATTTGTATGACTAAAAAATTGATTGTTTTATCTGAAGATTTAATTCTGCAATTTTGGGTAAACAAAATGTTTTTGGATGAAAAAATCTGGTTTGTTGAAAATGGTTATTTTTGACGTTTATTTTTCTAACATTTTAATTATTCAAATTCTTATTTAAAAATGATCATGCTTAAATAAAAATTATTTTATATTGTGGAAAATTAGTATTTTTTGGTAGAAAATTAATCTTTTGGGTTGAAAATTTAACTATTTGGTTAAAAGTTCAATTCTGCGTTTGAAATCTTTTTAAATAGAAAACACAACAAAAAACGGTTTAAGATATATTTAGAAGCGAAATTTGTTTGCATTAACATAATTAATCTTCTAGATGTATGTTTGGTTTTATACCTAGAAGAATTTAGAAATTGGGATATTGTAGCATCTCTGAATAAGGAATTGTTTACTGCGAATATTTTCCAATTTAAAGCGATAGAAGCGGTACATATTTCACGCGAAATTTAAATAATGCAATCATCAATAATAAAGATAGAAAATATGTTTTTTAAATACTAATTCAAAATGCTCATAAATCCGCATTAAATTTAAAAATTACATATAGGTCGAGATCGAATCCATTTCAAATTGCTGTTTTTTAAAAGGAAATTAGGCGATACGTGTTTTTGCGATTTGTGTCAAAAACATTTTGTTTACAGAGTTATGCGTATTTGAATTTTTGGCTGTTAAAAAAAAAAATTCCTTAAATTTATATAACTTTTCACCTAATTGAAAATCGACCCACACTTATATAGAACTTTTTTCATAAAATCGAATTTTCGCATTTTTCTTGCAAACAACAATTGATACATAAAAATATTTAAAAAATATTTTGCACAGTTAAGAGAGTTCTAAAAAAAATTGTTTACTCATTTATGATATCTTGGACCATTTTCGAGAAAATTACAAAAATTCCATTTTTATAAGCAAAAAAATTCTCTTTATCACAAGAATGCTTAAGCCCACATAAAACTTATACAATATCTTATTTATATAATCAAAAATTTGGAAAAAATATTTCTAAAAGTAAAAAAGGTGAGGTTTTGCCTATTTAGCAAAAAATACACTATTTTTCAAATTATATATATAAATAAACAATTGAGATTCTAAAAGGTCAATATCGGGGGAATTTTAAAATATTTTACTACTGATCAAAATCTAAAAAATTCAAACTTGGAAGCCATCACCTATGCTAAAACTTTT